>BBXU01002761.1:0-32892 GCA_001598975.1 Parachlorella kessleri
TGCCACCCATGCTAATACCACAACAACTTCCCCACCTCGAACCCATAAACAGCCAGGCAGCCGACCAGCCCTGCCACACTCACAATCGCACAACCCAGGCGTGTGCCTGCCTCATACCGCCGGTAGAGCCATGCATGGGCTGCCTTAGAAGTCAGCCACCCCTGCCTACACGCCTGTCTTGGCCCTCGCTCACCTGTATGTGAGTTGCCGCACTGCTTGACCCAGAGGTCGCTCATGCCCAGCTCCCGGCCAAAGCGCTCGGCCCAGAACAGGTTGCTGTTGCCCTCAAACATGCTGACAACGTCGTCATCGCTCAGTTGCTGCAGCAGGGACAACAGGCTCATGTTTCCCATCTACGTATCCTCCAGAACACTACGGACACTGCGCCGCTGCCTGTGGCTCGCATGGTAAGTACGCCAGTCCCAGATGCCATCCTGGCAGGTCGTCTCAGTTCACGCACAGCACTCTCGAGACAAATCTCACGGAGAATGCCACAGCCTGTAGTTGGCTTCCTTCACAAAAGCGCTGCACCCACCGGCAGCACCCACTCCTTCTTGGACCACACCCCAGAGCCGTGAGGCCACCGCGTTGTGCCTATGCGGCTGTCAAACAGCTTCTTCCAGTAGGCGCCATCATAGTGGGCGAGCGCGTCCATATCATGCTGCACATCTAGCAGGCCGCCATCCTGCAGACACAGCGTGCTGTTCAGCACAGGTAGCGATTGGCCTAAGCAAGCCTTAGCAGGCACTAACCTGCTGCAGCCCTGCCGACACAGCCCCAGCATGTCCACGAGCACCCTTGGTTAGAAATGCATGCCTCTTAGGGCTTGCCCTGGGCTATTTCGCTGCAGGACGCGTGCTGTCCCAAGCTGCCGTCACTGCTCTTCGCTTGCCACGACACTGTGACCGATTCAAAGGGCTGTTCCTGCACCCTGCCCGGCTCCCTCATCGAACCAACTACCATCACCCGCGCCCCAAGCGGCTGCCGCCACGCTGTTCCTTCTGCTGCCGCACTAGTTTTGTTGGCTAAACCAATATACTCGTAGCTCGCAGGCTGAGCCCCAAGCAGCTAGGCGCTGCGATGCTGCCATCTTCCAACCTTCTTCCAATACAGACTCTCCTGTCAATTCTGACCTGGCTACGATAGATGACGGTATCTAGGGAGTATTCCTCGCCAGTGGGCTGCCCAGTCTGGATGGACTGGAAAGGAACGTACTTGGCATTGAAGGTTGCGCTGCCGGCAGCAGGGGCTGCAGGTAAGAAAAAATACAAGTGAGCAATTACATGTATGTGCAACAGTGTGCTTGTTAGAGGTTGACGGCCTTCCACTACCAAGATGCTCTACAGCACCACACACTCTATGCTCAGTTGCTGGCAGACTCTCCAGCGCAGTGCCACTTGTTGAAGCCCACCTCACCAGCCAGCGACCTTGCCACGTCCCCCACTGGCATCAGGCTTCACAGCAAGCTGCAAGTCCTATACCTACCGCGTTCCCTGGCCTCCTCCCTAATGTCATGTACGCCTGTGCCTGCTGTCTGCACTGTGGCCCTGGGGCAGAAGCACGCTCTTCTCGCCTGCCGAACCTTGGCATGCGGCCGCAGCGCCTCTGCCTGCGAGCCGGCTGTCAAGCGCTGGCCCAGGGTGAGTTTCATCGCAAGGCAGCAAATGACATGCACGGGGCAGCAGCGGCGGCAGTCACGTGTGGTCTTCAATCAATGAATGTACAAAGCCGGCAAGGATGGTGCCACCTTGGCTTCCTTGGGTGCCCAGCAGAAGGTGAACCGCGGGAACCAAGGCGCTTGCACGGTCTGATCACGGGCCTGGGGGTAGCCTGCTTCCCCTTTCTCCACAAGTTGTATTTGGCGTGCATGACAACGGTAAGGATGTACCGTCTGGCGTCACGGATACCAATGCTGTCGTCCCTTGTTCTATCAGCATAACTCTATCGGAAACAGTTGTTAGGTGATTCAGCACTTGGCGCTTGTCTGAGTACTAGGAGAGTGGAGTATTGCCGAACACTGGTGGAGGGCTGGCTGCAGCCTGGTCCAGGTTGCTGAAGAAAGTTGAGTTCCTAGTGGTGTTCCCAAGGTGCTTGCACAAACTTGCACCGTGCACGCTGGCGTTCGGGTCAGTTGCCAGGTGCAGTTGCAGAACATATTCCAGGTGCGTGATGCCATGCCTACAGTTGTGGGAGGCTTGTGTTCGACCTGGCTTCGTGACCGACAGAGCTGAGGGATAGCCCGTGGGCGCAACTGTCTAGGTTATGTTGTTAAGCAGTTATAGCCTGCCAACCTATCCACTGCCACACAGATGATATACAGCTCGCCTGTGGTACCCTGTTTGGCGTTAAAGTCCCTCCTCTGACGCAGTTGACCATTTCTGGTGTTGCAAAGTTTGCTCGGGAGAGTAAAGGGATTGCAGTGGATATCAATTGACGTGGGCGCAGCCTGTGTCTTCTATGATCGCACCTGGGCCACGTCCACATGCCCACCAACCCAAGTTTGTGTTGCAGCATTTGCTGTCCCTCCTCCTGTCCGTGTACAGCTATGCCCGCCCCACCTTGCGGGTAGAAACGCAGAAGTTTACTTACAATCAAGATGGTCCCTGCCGGAGGGGAGGGGGGAGGGGGCACCGAATGAAGAGCTGGTTTGGACCTGGTGTGCCTCAGGGCTTACGCTTTCATAGTGACCTTCCCAAGCTTGCCAACAACCACACACTGCAGCTAAAACATGAGCCAAGTTTCCTGAGGAAACTGGCTTCCTAGCTTTCCAACTGTAAGGGTGATCTGCGAGGGTGATGGTAGGCTTCCCAAATTGTGCCTATCTGCGCATCCACTGTTGCCCACAGCCTTGGCTTGTTTCCCTACCCTTCACACTTGTCTCCCTACCCTCTGCTGTTGTATACGACGCAGCTGGGATACGCCATATTGATGTCTGGCCCCCCTTTATTGTGCCCAGTCCCTGTGCATTCCATCTTAGTGGTGCCTGCGCCCTGGTCACACAGCAGGCACGCCTTGCCAGGATGAGCGGTACTATTTCTGGCTTGTTTGCCATGTGTGCGATAGTGATGGTGTGCTAGAAGTTAATGCATACAACTCTTGCCTCTTCATGTAGAGCGCGGTAACAATTGCAAACTGTCTTGCGCCTCGTGTCGGACTTGACGAGTGCAAGTTAGCTGCGGATGCCGTCCTTTGTACTAAGACACTGATCAGTAGCCAACAGTTGCCATGGGGCACTCTGGCGCTTGGCAAGTGAGCCAGCGCACTGCTAGGGGCGCTGCGTCAGCAGCCATCCGCCCCAAGGAGCGTAGTGCAGTGGCCAACTTGCAGCCTAGCAGAGCAGCAAGGCCGCCGACGCTTGAAAAGCAGCGGAGGGACCTTGCCTGCCAGGCAGCCAGCACAGAAACCAGCACGGATGCCGAGTTTGAGCAGCTCATGCAGCGCGACGCCTTTGCGGAGCTGGTCAAGATGGCTGTGGAGAAGGACCCATCGTTATCGGCTGGCCACGCTGCACGGTCGGTTGCAGGCCAGCCGCCTTCGCTCCAGCAGCTGCCTAACCAGTCAAAGCCAGGCTGGCTCCGTCAGCGTGCTCCCCAGGGGGAGCGGTTTGACTATTTGAACGGTCAGATGAAGAGCCTTAAGCTGGCAACAGTCTGCCAGGAGGCACAGTGCCCCAACGTGGGGGAGTGCTGGAACGGCGGCAGCCATGGCATCGGCACCGCCACCATCATGCTTATGGGGGACACCTGCACGCGCGGCTGCCGCTTCTGTGCGGTGAGCGGGGCCAGCAATGGAGTGCAGAGTCTCCGTGCGTAGTGGAGGGCTGGACAAGCTCCCATTGAAGGGTTGGCAAGAGCAGCAAGTCTGCGTGACTGTGGTGCAGCCGTAGTGGCACGTCTCTATTTCATTCACGGCACGGCAGGGCTGGTGACCGAGCTGTACCATTAACCAAGTCACTGACGCACCACTGCAGGTCAACACTGCAAAGACACCGCCACCTCTGGATCCGGAGGAGCCCGAGAACACTGCCAGGGCTGTAGCAGGTGAGGAGCAGGAGGGTATCTGCTGTTGCCGGTTCTCGACGGGCGGCTCGTTGGGTGGCCAAACACATTGTGCTCTTCCTGCTGATGAAGGGCTGGGGCGGCTGCCAGCCGCCATGGGTACCCTCATGTCCCGCGGAGTGTGCATCCGCAAGCAGCCTGCCTAGCTCCACTGTACCAGCGGGTTTCTGTCCATGCCGGGCGCCACGAGCACTGTTCATTCACCACCATATGCGCAGACTGGGGTGTGGGGTATGTGGTGCTGACGTCAGTCGACCGAGACGACTTGCCAGACGGGGGTGCCAGCCACTTTGCGGCCACTGTGGGGCGGCTCAAAGAGCTGAGGCCGGACTTGCTGGTGGAGTGCCTCACACCAGACTTCAGGCAAGTCCTGAGGGGAAAACATAGGATGCTGTTGGAGCAGGCTTATAGGTTGCTTGGGTATGAACTTAGTGACCGAGGTGTGTGGGACGGATGTGGTGAGCAAGGCCTGAGCATGGTTGGCCTGATGGGTGCTCTTGATACAGGGCGGTGCTTGACTCTCGACTGCTCTGCTACGAGACGTTTGCGGTGCCCAAATGCAAGTGCCCATGGCCTCGGCTGTCTGGTCCATCTTATTTGCTGTCTTGCAGCTCAGAGGAAGTGTTGGGATATTGCTGCCGCAGGGGCAACCTGGATGCTGTGCAGCTGCTGGCTCGGAGCGGGCTAGACGTGTTTGCCCACAATGTCGAAACAGTGGACCGGCTGCAGCGAAGAGTACGAGACCCTCGTGCAGGGTATCTACAGGTGGGTGGAGGGGCCATGTGGGTGTAGGGGTCATGTGCACCAGGTGGGTGCAGGATTACGTGGACTGCTGGTGCGGAGAGAGGGGACTGAAAATGTTGCAGACTGCCCGTCCATGTTGGCCTTTCCTACTTCATAGAATAGGTCGTGGCACCGTCCATGTGGGGTGTGATGCTCCTTAGTCGGCAAGGTTTGGTAGGAGAATAGCCTTGTCGTCCAAGCGCGGCACCCGCCTGCCATGCTGTGCAGCGGGTTGAAGAGTGTGGAGGCAAATGACTAGTTGCCCTTGGTGCACATCCTGCTTGATGCAAGATTCACCAGGATTTGGTGTTTACTGTGGTCTCCGCTTCCCTTGCGCAGTCCCTGGAGGTGCTCAAAGCAGCCAAGGAGTGCGGGGTTTACACCAAAACCTCCATCATGCTGGGCCTAGGTAAGCTGGTCTTTCAATTCTGCAATATGTGCTTGCGAACCAGTCATTAAGTCCACGGCATATGCCCGCACAGCTGTACATCAGAATGTTGCTTCTATTTGTCATGAGGATTGCGCGGCTGGCGTTCTCCTGACGCAGTGGAGGCGTCAGTCTGACTCTCTCCTTTTCGGAACGCAGGCGAGACTGACGATGAGATAGTGGACACGCTGTACGACCTTCGGGACGTGGGTGTTGACATTGTCACCTTTGGCCAGTATCTGCAGCCCACACCGCACCACCTGGAGGTGCACGAGTTTGTCACGCCTGAGAAGTTCGAGCACTGGTAAGGGACAGCCAGCTGCCATGGGCTTTCGTTGCGTGGAAGCAGATTTCAAAATGCGTGTGTGGTGCGGGGCCTCGGAAGGTGTTGGTTAATCACAGGCTGGGCAGCGTGAGCATGGCTGGCACTGGGGTGTCTGAAGGGACCCTCCTTGTGACGGCTATGTGGGGGCAGGTGGTGCGCAGGCTCTCATTAATTTCTTGAACTTCTGCACCCCGGCTGATCTGCTCATGCTCAGCGCTCTTGTAGAAGCCTTGGACCGTTTACCATCATGCCTGGCTTAAGACCACACACAGAGCCCACTCACCCCCAGAAGCGTTGGCTCCCAACCCTCCAACCTCTGCAGGCGGCGATTCGGCGAAGAGGAGGTTGGCTTCCGCTATGTGGCGTCAGGGCCCCTGGTGCGCTCCTCCTACCGCGCTGGGGAGTTCTTTGTGGAAGCCATGGTCAAGCAGGACAGGCAGCGCGGCGCAGCACTGGCAGCAGCGCTGGGGGCACTGGGGAAGGAGGACGGGCGTAGCCATGTGCCAAGCACCAGCGGCGGCGGCGCCGGCAGTGGTGAGAGCTCAAGGCAGCAGCCTGGGCTGGAGGTGGGTGGAGTGATGGTGGCGGTGCCAGAGGTGGACTAAGGTGGAGCAGCGGAACAGGAACTGTCCAAGGAATCATGACAGAGCTTTTGCACGGTTTGTAGGCTGACAGCGGTGGTAAGCTGTGCTTTACCTGGTCTGGACGGCGGGCTATGTGTGCTTCGTTGTCTGTTGTGCACAGCTTATCAGCACTCGTGTTCGCTTACACAATGCTTGGCATGCAGAGTGCGACTCCAAGCAATGTTGCTAGTGTTGGGTGGGGCTCATAAGGCGGTATGCTTTCAGTGCTTGGCATCCCGCCGTGACAGTACTTTGTATCTTAAGGTTCTGCCCAGCAATAGTCTGCATTTCGTTGTTCAGTCGTGTTGTTCATCCGCATGTGCGGGGTGGACAACGTTCCAGGGACCTGTGTTGGTTGCCCTTTACTGTATTGCTTAGGCATCTTGGTGCCTCACCTGTGTGGATGTCTGGGGCGATGCAATCTCAAATGACGCGAGAGATTGTGGCTGTAGTTGTGCTTCCCATCTCCGCTGGAAGGACGGTGTAAGGCTACGGCTGCTGTTACCATGACCACAAAACTTGACGCATTAGCAAGCGGCAGCCTAATTGTGAAGGTGGTCAGATCTCTGCAAAAGTTGGCCCTGCGGAAAGTGCGCTGCCTTGCCCGAAGAATGTTGGGTCAATGTCTTGACCAGGTGAGTTTCTCAAAAACCCACACTGTATGATCACATTGCGTCTCACTGCTTCAACGGTACCATCCCCACAGACCACAGGCCTGCTGAACTCACTGAAATGATACTAACATCACCTACTGCATAATCCAAGGGGGTTACCTTTTTGGGCCGCAATTGCAAGGGTAGAATGCCAGGTTGTCCAGACGCAGCAATACAAGCAAGACAGCGAACCTGATTCCAACAAGGATCATTCCTTCGCCTTCTTGGCAACGATGGCGGCGCTAACAACCCCGAGGTTAGGAGTTGCTACAAAGCGGGGCGCACTACTCTCATAGCTCCTCGTGACGCCACCTTGGTGCCCCCCACCTCTGGCTCTTGACCTTCAGGTCTCCTTGCCTCCTGAAGGCAGCCACGCCCCCATGGACTCCCTGCCCTCCTATGATACCAATTTAGCGCCCTCATTGTCCAGCCGCGTGACCTTGGCTGAGTTGACCTCCAGATCCCCGTGCCGCTTGAAGGCAGCCACCATGGCTTCCTTCACCAGCTCTCCATGGTCCCGGTCCCGCACGATGGCAACGGCTGTGGGCCCCGCACCACTGATGGTGCAGCCAAAGGCGCCTGCGCTTGGCGGCAAGGTAGGTGTGGATGAGAGGGTTCTGCCGTCGTACCGGAGAACACCCGGGGAAGCTCATTGCTCGGCGGCTTGCCTCCTGCGGCTGTTCCCAACCCAATCCCCAATACTTCTCTTGGTCCATGGCCCCACCCCCCTCAACCCCCCACCACATCGTCGCCCGCCAGCCCATGCTGTCGCATGCACCCTTCTCTGCCCACTGCACCGCCAGCCAGACACAGCCGAGCCACCGCAAGCCAACAACAGCCCCGACACCGCCAGCCAGGCAGTGTAGCCGAGCCGCAATCTCCCAGCAGCCCACCTGCTTCCCTTGCCGCCTCCTTCACCGCCATGAACCCGGGTATGAGCGGCCCCCGGACCGGCTCCACAATCGCGTCCGAGTCCAGCGCCTTGCCTATGAGCTGCGCATCGCCTGTGAGGATCCCCGCCACCAGGGAGCCGCCCATGCTGCAGTTGTTGATCACCTGCGGGCAGCGTAGCCGGCGGGGCGGATGGCAGCAGAAGCGGGCCTTGGGCTGGGCAGAGCTTGCTGGCATCTCATGGCGACATGCGGAGGAGGAGCCGGCCAGACTCAGAACACCCAGAAAAGAAGGCATGACAGACTGACTCTGTCCCAAGGCCACCCCAGATGTCGCTCAATCAATCCAGGTGTCCCTCCCAACATCACCCAGTCCGCCACCCACAAAAGCACATGGGCGTACGGGGGGCGGTGGCACCTGCTTCATGGGGATCTCCTTGGGCAGCACAGCGCGCATCTCGGCAGTGGGCGCCTCAAAGCATGGGTTGACCAGGACAAACCACAGGTCGCCATCAAAGGCTAGCCGCTGCAGGTCCAATGGGTCGCAGCTCCTGCAACGATACCCAAGATACCCACACGCTGTAAGAGGCGTGTGGTGAGAGCTACGATGACGTGGCCGGATAAGGCAAGCTGCTTTGGGTCGCCGCTACCGCAATACCACACATGCTGCAACTCATACGCTGGCACTCTCCCTTGCAGGGCTCACTCCAGGAGGGCAACGTGATGGAAAGGAAAGTGAGTAAGCGGAGGTCAACAACCACCCAAGCCCAAGGCGCTGCAAGGCTTGGAGGATCCACAACTCATGCCAGATTTGCAAGGAAGGAGGGCGCAGTTCTGTCGACCAGAGGCAGCATCGCGCTGCTCTCAGGCTGCCTTCTCAGCGTCTCTCACCATGCTACTGCTCCTTTCCGAGTTGTCAGTGCATGAAACAGCAGGTACTGCATCGCGTTGGGTAGCAAAGAGTTTTAGACAGCAGCCGGTGGCCCCTGCTGCCCATCCCTCCCACCAGATAGGCTACGCCTCAAGCGCATCGACAACAGCACACCTGATGAGGATGAAGCCGCCCATGAGCGCCGGGGCGATGTTGTCAGCATGGTACCCGCTGACAGCCGCCTCGGAGACCAGACCCGCATACACCAGCTTGTCCTTGCTGAGAGGGCTGCCAAAGAGGGCGTTGACTGCCCAGGCGCCGGCTGCTGCTGATGCTGCGCTGCTGCCCATGCCGCTGCCGAGTGGGAGGCCCTGCGGGAGGCAGGGTGCACACCCAGCATAGAGTCAGGGCCTAGCATATTACACCTGGGCAATCAATGCCATGGGTAAGATGGTAACGCCCATCTGTTATTGCAGGTGCCTGATAGGTCGGCTACTGCTTGTGGGAGTAGCAGTAAGCGGTGGGGCTGCAGGCTCCTATACTAGAAGACCTACTGTGCGGCCCCCCTGCACCGCCGCACACGAGCGATGCCTGCCTAAGTCAGCACAGCTTTGCCCCCTTGGGGTAAAGTGCAAGCCACATCAACCGCATCAGTAGCCCACCTCACCCCACCACACTGTTGGCACTTCCCAAGGCACACGTTCAGCCATCACTGGCACGCGGACTTGCCTTCCGCAGCTTGAGCCCCACGCCAAAGCTGGGCTGCCCTAGCATCTTCAGTGTCTCTATGGCCGCTATGCCTACGCAATTGCTGGCTGCATTGAGTGGCAGCCGGCCGCCATCGCCCTCGATGGATTCTATAACAACCTGCCCTGGAAGGTCCGGCAGTACTCGGGCAGTCACAATGTCGCCATCGCCCTGCAGCCAGTTAGCGGGGCAGTCTGCATGATAGAGCAGTGGCCGAGGGTCCAACCGGCAGCAGCACAGCAAAGCACTCAAGGGGCCTGCGGAATGAGGGTTTGTTTGCCTTGCACGTTTACTGAATTGACAGCCCAAGGCTGATGCTATAGAGTTTGCCCGTGGGCTGGGTATAAGACATAGTCCCTTGCTTCCTGCCTTACTGGCAGTAACAACTGCTGCACTGCTGACCAGCAGAAGTCAACTGACCTCCACGGCACAGCCCATCCAGTCAAAGCCGGGGCCGAGGTTGGCGACGGTGGCTGGGGCAAAGGCGGACACCTCTTGCTCTACTGGTTCTAGGTAGGTCTTGCCTCCCACCAGTGCAGGAGCAGCGTTGCAGACTACGTCCCTGCTGCATCTGAGCCGCCTTGGTGCTGCCAGTGCTGCTGGGCAGGCTTGCTGGGTGCAAGGGCGCGTGGACGGCTGGAACCGTGCATGCACCGATGGTGGGTGCAGCAGCACCTGAGCCCCGGCCATTGCGTATGGTATCGTAAGCAACACAGCAGAAGCCTCTTGTGCTCTTGATCGAATGTGCAGTGCAGCAAATGTTTAGAGATTTGGCACCAACTGATACTCCTAAAGCATGAGCACCACCCTGGGATATGGCAGTTTCTATAGCATTGGCTCCAGCAAGCTAGGCCACCTCGTGCCGGTGTTGATCAATTTTAGGACCCCCAAAAATACGCGGCAGGGGTTCCCCGCGATCAAGATGGGCTTATGTCAGCGTTGGGTGGTGGCCGCGACGTCCGTCTACTTGATCTCTGCATCTCGTATAGTGTACGCAGCACGCTTCAAACTTGGTTCCAAATCTGAAACCAGCAAACAAGGTCCTCCGGAGCTGCTGCAATATTGTCAGGACAGCCTGCCACCGCTGCACCGTGCACCATGGACATGACTGCCCACGACCATACGGGGCACAGCGGTGCTTTTCTACAGCAGGAGCCTGAGGACATGCGCCTGGAGTGCGATGGGACGATAGGTACGGGCTGCCAGCTTTCCGTGTTATTATTTATATCGCCCAGGAGCGTTTTTCCCCGGGTGCACTGACCCGAGTGTTTCGTTCTCTGCAGTAAACCGGAGCTTCGGAACCTGGAAAGGTGCGTGCATACACCGGCACCAGCTCACCTGGTCCAGTCAGGGGGGCAGGTTCAGCCAGTAAGCCAGCCCAGCTTTGGACAGCTCTGGGAGCTATAGCAGCACTTTATCAACAGCAGCATGTCTGTCAATTGGCAGTGCTGGCGCGTTTTTCGTAGCTCACGGCATCCCTTGCTTCATGCCCAGCACCAGCAACTGCTGGGAGCTGGGACCTGCGCGCCTCGATATTAGAGGGGTTTGTGGTCTTCTGTCGTTTTGTTGGGACTTTTGGCAGTCTTGGGAGCGACGCGCCGACGTTTGAAAGAACGAAGGCGCCAGAAGCTCGTCAATGATCGGCGGCGCTTGCCAGGCAGCTGTCAATTGTTGCACGGTGTTTGTTGTCTGCGAACGTATATCCGAGCGTTGCTCTGTCTTGGCCATCACGAGCTCTTCACACTTTAGCTAGCACCCTGCCTATGGGGCAGTCTGGGCGTATGACCAGCTCTCCAAGCGGCTATCCAACCTGGGCCTTGTCTCGTCCGTAAAGCCATTTTCCTCCTTGCGTGCAGGCCATGTGCTGCCAGGCGCCGTTCTCATCATGTGGGGCTCCTGGTGGGCCTACAACATCTGCCTGCGCTACCTAGCCAGCAGGCACGTTATTGCCACTGCCACCTCGCATAGGCCGACTTGCTTCCAAGCCTTGGAAAGCCTTTGCAGGATAAGGAGACACTCTCGGCATGCTGCACCAACTCTGAGCACAAGTTTAGTCCTGGCAGTCACTCCATGCTGCTGCGTAGCTGTACCTGCCCTGGCTGGGCCCGCTGGTGAGCCCTTGCTGGCGAGCCTCATTCATATGCCTCACAAGCTTGTGCTGCTGCAGGCGGGGAGCGCCTTACAGGGCATCGTCCTGGTTCCCAATGGCTCAGCGCTGGCTGCGGTACCTAGAGCCTGCAATGAAGGTCATCTTGCCACCCATGGCGGTTTCTATTGAGCTCTACTTTGACCACCCCGACGGCTTCAGGTGTGGTGTCCCTTACGACAGCAGTCCAAAGGCCTCGTCCAAACAAGGTTGGCTCCTGCTTCCTTGAGCAAAGTTGCGCATGGAGGTGAATAGCGGAGGGGTGCCCCGCGTCCCTCCATTGTCTGCACCGATGCTGACCTGCAGTATTGTGTCCTTGAAGGCGTCCAAGAGATCCGGCCAGATCGTGTGTTTCCCGACATTGGTGGGTGTGTCTTGAGCTGCAGGTACCTCTACTGCCCCGAGGGCACTAAGCTGGCTGGCCGGTTTGCAGTGACTCACATGAATAACTGGCAGCACACGTCCTCCTACCCGGCATTCTTCCTCTCAGGTGTGGTAACGTCCCGTGCAGTCTCTGGCGCCGAGTACACAAGTCTGACCCTCGAGCTGAGTGGCATGGTGTAGTTGTAAGTGCCATGCTTGCACCTCCTCTCGCAAGCTGACAGGGCAAGCTTCCCAGCCTTGCAACGAGCAAGCCTTATTATGATCAATACTGGTCAATCAGGAGTGGTGTCCTTATTTTGCAAACTTGCCATCATTATCAAATAGTAGTATCTTAACTCATTAAGTGATATCTTACCTCGTTTGACCTTACAGGCGTGGTGGACTTTCTGGGCATGTTCATCCATGTGCCTCAAGGCCTGAGCCAGGTGGGGGCAGGAAGCATGCAGTGGGCCCCTCCCCTGCCTTAAGAGCACGCAATAGATTGCAGTGTGACTTTTCAACCTGCTGTTAGTGTACTGTGATTGGGATCGGGATGGATGACACGCCCTGGCTTGGGAGCTGGGCACCTCAACACCTCCACCGCTTGCGTTGCCCATCACCCGGAGGCCGGCCCTTGCGCCGTCCCCTTTTTAATGTGGATGCATGGGTTGTCTGCTGAATGGTCAAGCACTTGCCACGGGCCAGGGAAGCCACCCTCACTCCTGCTGGCGACCCTGCAGGCCTTCCTGGCTGTGGCATTCAGCGCTGAGGCGTTCCTCATGGCCCTGCACAAGAAGCACCTGCCCCTGGACGAGATGGTGCACTGGCTGCTGTATGTCACCATGGTGCTGTGTGTCGCATTCATCCTCCTGGAGATGCGGTACTCTCGCAGCGTGCTCATCGGGTGAGTGGTGAGGTCCGCTGTGGCGCCCCTGGCTCTGATCACTCAGCCCCTGCTCCTCTATCAGATTGGGCTTTCCTTTTGCGAGCTATGGCCTGGTTGCCGTATCGCCTGCCCCCACAGCTGTGTGCCAGCTTCCTCCTATGGTGGGGCTGCTTGTGGGGGGTTACGGCGGGCCAGGAATACTCGTGGCCACGCGTATGCAGTGCTAGTTGCGGCCATTTGGTAGAATATGCGCCATCGGCAGGTGCGCAGGTTTGACTTGCCCAGGCGCTGGTGTGCATCTTTCCGCTGAAGCGGCTGGGCTGCTTGCCAGCCTTATGGCTGGCTGGCTGGCTGACCGCTCTGCTGCGCTGCTGCGCTGTGTGCTGCAGGGCTGGCAAGGCCGCCTCCCTGGTCTTCCAGGGGGCCTGGCTCGTGGAGACAGCGAAGATCATGATGGAGGGTAAGTCAGTGGCAACGGGCATGTCCGGGCTGTCCCGTCAGTGCATGCCTGGTACTCCCAAGGGTGTTTGAGGCACAGCTGTAGCGCCTGTAAGGCTGTTAGAAAGTGGGGTTGCAGAGCTGATGAGTGCTCAACAGCACCCTAGCAGCATTGCGCAGCCCTTGGTGCCTCAAAGTGATTGAGGTGCCATGAATGGCAAGGCACTGCTTTGCCAAAGTCTTATTTCAGTCTGACGCTTCCCTTTCTTTGACCCGCCCACCCGCAGACCAGCCCCAGTGGAGTATGGAGTACATGGGGTCAACCATGATGGCCCCAGTGGCCTTCACCATGATTGGCGTGTTCACCTGCTTCTGTTTCATGTCACGTGAGTTGCAGGCCAGCCTTGGACGGGTGCTTGTTGTGGGCTTGTCGTGTGGAAGAGTGCTCCCTCTGTCTGTGTCCCAGCCCATATGCATTAAGCAAGTGTGTGACATAGGGGTGCTACTGCTGGTGAGTGGCAAGAGGGGCAGAGATGCTCTTACGTACGTATACTCCACCCAAGAAGCCCTGCCGGGCGGGTGTGGTGGAAAGTTTTGAATGACTCGGCAACGATGCGGTATGGGTGCTTTGCGGTGTGCAGTGTATGTGGTGATGGTCGTCCTCCAGGAGAAGGGCCTGCTGTGGGAGCCCAGCTACACCCCTCTCGAAACCATGGTGCGTGCAAGCCTGCATGTCGGGTGGAGAAATCCATCTAGTGGCGGGCCTTTTGTCATGAAGGAGGCTGGCATCCATTTGTGCGCCATGCCACGCTGTTTCGTGATGTTTTCTTTGGGGGCACCTGGCGATATCCCATGGTGTGTGACCATCAACCCAGATGGCGGCTGGCAGGCACACACAGCCTGCATATGTTCTGTATCTGTTACCTCATGAAGCCTGGTAAAGCCTACTGGCACCATTTTTTCCAGTAGGTCTCACGTGTGCCTATCGCGACCCCCCCCCCCCCCCCCCTGCAGGACCCAGCGCCGAGTGACAACTTTGATGACGACTCTGCCCAGGCCTCACACGACGGCAGCCCAATGGCGCGCAAGCGGGGCACCTCTATGTCACCCTTCCAGATCAGCCACCCCGAGTACCGTGTCTGAGCGGTCTGGGAAGTGTTGCACCAGCCTCATGGCCAGGTTTGCAGTGGAGAAGTCTGCGAAAGGGGGTCAGGACTAGCCCCCGCTGGGTGAGCTGGTTTGGAGGAGGTGGGACCACTGGCAGCCTTGCGGCCTGGAGAAAGAAGGAAACCAAAACTCCGTGGGCCCAGCTGTCATGCTCCTGCGGAAGAACAGGCTGCAGCTCTGACTGCAGCCAGAATGCCCTTAAATCCCATATGACAGTGTGTCGGCCCCTCCTGGCAGGCACAGCAGGGCAGTTTCATTGGTTTGTCACAACTACAGCTATGTGCGCATTGTGGACTGATAACGCAGCAGCACCACCAGGGCTTGTTGTGTGTCGCCTGATGTGTGGGCCGGGGTGTTTGTACCCACGACTCCTTTGCCTGGACGAGTGAGGGGCGCCATGCCGGCTCCCACACCTTTTTCGTCCTGCTTGATATATGCCTGGACCTTACACAAATAGTAGTTTTTTTTTGTTGTGGTGTGTGCTGTGTTCCCAAGGGTTGCGTGGAGGCGTGCTGCCCCTGGCCCCTGGATTGTATACGAGTCATAGCTGATGATATGAGGTTGCGCTGCTGCGCATGCGTTCAGGCTTAGGGGTTTTACGAAGTGGCATAGCTTGCTTTGTTCCTGGCTTGAGTGACGGGGCATTTGATGCACCATACCTGCTGTGGTTTCGTGTGTGTGCGTCCCCAGTGTGTCGTGTCTGGCGGTAAGAACCTGTTGTTGTCAGCGGGATGCCATAATGCTTCAAACAAATTGTGCAGGTGCTAGTGTGCAGCCTGTGGTTTTTTGAGGTGTGTAGACTTGTCCTAATGGGTGTGATCATGGGTTTATATGAGCATGCCTCGTGCAGACTAGTTTTCCCATCCATTTCATTAGGGTTGGGTTTGCTTCCTATGGCCCAGTCCTTATCTGTTCCCTTGAGCTGCAACCTTGTTTGTTATCCAATACCCGTACCCGTCATCTAGCACCTAGGGTGCCTTTTTTGGTCAACAGCTGGCAGGTCTTAGGGTTGCTTGTAGTAAGCAGCGCGCCCTGCTTGCTGACATTATTGGCCCACTCCTCATTTGTCCAGGATCTTTCCTGTATTTGATTTGCCTATATGTCCAGGGCTGGCTCGCCTTAGCTGGCGGCGGTTTGCATTGGGGGAGTTTGAGAAGTTGTTGCTGGGTGTGGGCGAGAGGATATGGGTGTTATTTTCCTGCCTACATTGTTAGGCACTGCGAAACAAATCAGGCCAAGTCCCAAGCTTGGTCCTCTTTTGGGGGTTGTGGGGTATTTTATTCTCCTGGACAAACTGATTTCATCGTAGCTCTTCTCATGAATTCCATTGTAAGAACACATGCTGGACATGAGAGGCCTCGCTGGGAAGCTCAGGCTCCTTTTTGAAGTGTGTGACCGCCCCTAGCATGGCATCAACTGGCTTGACAAGCTGCCGTGAGATGGATGCCATAGGCTTGCTGGCAAGCAAAGTTACAGGTTTTGTCATGTCCTTCGCTCCAGTGGTTCATTGAAAGATCTACTGTCCAAGCCCAACTTCACATAGTATAGCCTCCTTTGCACCTGCCCAATGGTAATAAGTCTATAGCTTGTGGGGCATACGACATGCCCAGCCCATCAGGCGGCCGTTCACTTCTCGAAAGAATGCCATCAAAACAAGTATGAAAGTCAGCATTCAGTGCCTAGGTTTGGAAAGGACGAGCCAGTTGCCAGCAAGGGCTGCAGTATGCATTGCAGCCTGGCCAGGGCCACTGACGCTACAAGAAGCCAACACAATAGGATGTCATGTAAACAGTGCGTCCGAAAGTCAAGTTTTTTAGAGAGGGTTCGAGCCATGCTAGGCAAGCCACGAACAAAAGCAGCCAGGAGGCCCAAACCCCGTCTCCCTCAAGCACAAGTCAAGCATAGGCCGGCAGCTGGCAGCCTAAGCTAACTATGCCCAAAAGCCGCCAATGGTTGGCAGCACACCCAAGACGCGAATCAGCACACTTCAGCATCTCACCACCTAGCCGGGGAGCTGTGCTGTTTCTCAGCACGGGCCTACCATGCCATACAGCTTCCAGCTGAGCCGCTGCCCCACAACATCTCACGAACGCAGCGTGAAGGGGGGCTTGGGGACAGCTAGCACCAATACACCGGTTGCGCTGCGTTAGAGGTCATCAGTTTAGAGGCTTGTTCTCAGACGAAACCACCCTCCGAACTGCGCCACCCTTGCCGCCCTCCTTGCCGTTCGCGGTGCCGCCGTTAGCGCCATTCTTGCTCGATTGAGCCAGCGTGACTGTGGCACGGACGGCAGCGCGGGCTGCAGCCTCGTTTTCAGCGAACACGCCATACTGGCAGTTGGACTCCAGATACTTTTTGTTCGACTCGGGGATCCCTGCAACAGGTGCCCAACCGGCAACAGCTTTAGGGCCTGAGACACAGGCACCGGCAACAAGCCAGGAACAACAGCCGTCGGGCTTCGTCAGGCCCAGTCGGCAACTCTAGGCTGCAGTTTTATATCAAAGTAGGTAACACGTTTGGCCCTCAACTCCTAGCCTACTCCGCACCACAGCACAACAACCAGGTATGGGTACGGCAGGGCAACTCCATCTCCAGGCCTATTGTGCACAACCACTCACCCTCCTTCTGCACGCGGCGGATGCGGCTCCAGGGCCCGATCTGGGGGTTGAACAGGAATTGATAGATGACCCAGCACCAGGAGCGGTGCTGATAGAGATGGTTATAATACTCTGGGGCGATCTCTCGCAACTGCAAGGGGGCAACACAGTGACAGAACAACACTCAATTCATAAGCCCGTGGCAGTGCTGTGGGGCTGTTCAGGAACCAATGCGCAGCAGCTAACAATGGGAACTTCGCCACCTAAGCAGCTCAACTACAGGCTTTTTGTTGGCGGCGACATGATATAGGATGCTAAACTGCGCCCACGCGGCATGACTCCTGTGCCTGCTTGTGCCCACTCACCCTGGGCAAGCGAGTCCAGGGGATCTGAGGGAAGTCGTGATGCTCGTTGTGGTAGCCCACATTGTAGGTCAGCGCGTTGAGTGGCCCATAGTAAGAGTAGGTTTCCTGGCCCTGCATACGATTGGAGGGGGTTGCTATCACCAAACCTCAGCAAGCCCGAGAGCCCCAAGGGGCACAAACCAGGAACCCAGAAAACATTTCCACGCTACATCTACAACCTGAAAACTCACCATCTCCGGTGAAGCGACTCCTATCCTTAACCGAGCACCCATGCGGCTGACCACCGCAGTCTAGACACCGCACCCCCCTGCACCCACCTTCTCAAACACATAGTGCTCTGCCAGCAGATGGCCTGCCAGAGGATGGATGCCGCCAGCAAAGAGGCTGCCCAGGGCCAGGTACAGCAGTGACTGGAAGCCCCAGAACCTCAGGATCAGCAGGTCAACTGTGATGACGATCGCCCAGTTGACAACGTCGCCACGGTCTGCAGAACAGCAGAGGTAGCTATGCACATCAGGCAGCACAGACTTTTAAGGTGCAGCACATGGATCAGCGCACGCAGCTTCCTCAGGTGCAAGGAACATGCCCGCAGGTGAAGAACTAGCTATGAGTTTCCATAGGGCATTGTGGAATTTTACATATCCCTGCATTAAACACCAAATGGCGCCTCTGCTCCCTGACTCACGGATGGCCTTGGGGCGGATGAGGATGGGGCGGACAGCGTAGACCAGGATGTAGAAGAACATATAGATGAACTTGGGGATGTAGCCGCGAACCCACTTGCCCTCAAATTTGGTGGGCAAATCCACATCCCCATCATCCACACCCTACAATGGCAACGCACCATTACTCTTAGTCTATTGCGCAACACCAGTGCACTGTGAGCCAGTGTCCTTTCCGTCCACCAGCCAGGCTTCCAGAAGTTGTGGGTCGGGACGCAGCAAACATGACACAAGCAACCCCAAGACCAACACACACCTCAGCAGCCAGCCATACCAGGCTGCCATGCAACGCTGCGCCCTCCCACCACAGCTTGCTCCCATAACCAAGGATACCACATGCACAGCCCCACCACTAGGCACCTGACTCTGCCACTGCCCCACCGCCCTCCGTGCAGGGCACCCCATCCAACCCGACAGATTCACCGAAGCGTACCATGAATATATGGTGATCGTGATGGTACTCGCGGAACTTGGTGGCCACCGGCACCACCAGAACACAGTTGCTGAAGATGCAGAGCAGCTTGTTGTAGATCGGCGTGTAGAAGGCCATGTAGTGGCCCACCTCGTGCTGTGAGCTGAACAGGTTCTGATTAAGCGTGCCGCTCACCGCCCAGGCTGCAAGCAACATTTGCCACCAAGCCCAGGTGCGCACGGCGTAGGCCATGGCAAACTGGATGCAGGTGACGGCTATGACCTGCAGGCAACACCAGCGGCAGCGTTAGCCAGGCTTGCCCAATTACAACCGCGAGCCAGCGCAGAAAGTGACCCGGGCTCACGCCCCCAGTCACCAGAGGCGCAGGTAAAGGCTGCGAGTCAGTGCAGAAAGTGATCCGGTTTACTGTGGCCTTCAGCGCTGCAAGCACCTGTGTCCGAAGAGGACACATAATAGCAAGGCAGGAGGCTACGTATACACACCTGGTAAGCTGTGACATTGTCGTAGCCGTAGAGCTTCCTAATCTTCTCGCCATACTTGGCTAGGAGCTCGCGGCGCCGCATAGAGTGGGGCTCCCCACTGGAGGGCAAGGGCCGCAAGAAGAGCAACAGTTTAGCTATGCATGACAACGCTTTGCAGTTTCAAACACAGTAGCGAGGACTGAGACTCGTGACCAGCCACCCACAACAGCCACTCACCTTGACACCCACTGAAAGTCGTCCTGATATTGAGCCTGCATGGTGCTGGCGGAAGCCCAGCGGCAACTAGGAAGGTTGACGCCCAAGGGCTGCTTATGAGGCCCAGCAGCAGGGTGGTGAACGCGCGCTACTGCTCATGCACCGAGGGCGGGCGTTGCCTACCCAGTTACCAACTGGAAGTTTAGGGGCACGCAAGGGAGCGTGTATATTTCAAACGATCGATACACGTAGTCCTCACAAGGTAGAAAGGCGGAAAACATTACGTATGCGCATCTGCAGGACTAATTAGTGCAGCGCTGGTTAATATCCTGTTCTATTGTGCAGATTTGCATCTAGTTAAGTCGGCTAGACTGAGGTGGCCTACGCGGTTGTAAGCGCGCTGGCATGCAGCCAACACTGCCAGTGCGCACAGAGCAGTTGCTCTGCGCGCATTAAGCCTTGGGTAACACCGTGTACTTCATAACCTTCACAGATCGTGCAAACTGCTTCGCTGTTTGCAAATTGGAAGTGCAGGAAGCCAGCTGAGCTCGCTTTGCTATAAAGCTGTGAACTTGCCTTGGAGCTGAGCTGTTGAGTAGCCTCTTCGGTTTACAAGGCAGAACAGTAGGAAACAAAAGGAACCTCTGCACTTCCTAGTGCACCTCCATTGCCACATATATTAGCATGGGTGTCAGGTAGTGCGAACAGGGTGTAAGAGTCGAGCTGGAGGTACAGGACGGGATATATGTCAAAACCACAGGGAGCTGCAAGAACGGCTGGACACGGCAGCAGAATATCAAAAAAGGGCACCTATTGTAGAAGGACACGCCACAGTCACTTCCCAATGCGGGGTCCTTGCACTGAAGGTCACAGGGCAAGCTGGTAATACCCAGACGGACGGTAGCAGAGAGAATAAGAAGCCAGTCACTCACACAGCACGCCAATTCGCACAGCTCAGCTAGCCCCATCAAGCTTCTGCCCTGGCGGCTGAGCTGCAGTTGGGGCCTGCTGGTGCGCCGGCTGCTGCCCCGGCTGCTGCGACATGACAGTCTCAACAGCGTCCCTAGCCTTTGTAAGCCCCTCTCGCTCCAAGTCCCGCATCAGCAGCTCCACCTCCTGCTGCGGAATCCTGCGCTTACCAATTAAGCAGAGCTAGTTCAGAGTAGGACGGCTCCGCCGTAGGCTGTGGAACCCTTACCAAATGCTGGGCATGCTCTCCTCCAGACAACCTGTGCATGTTTTAGGAAACCATGCATCGTTGCAATATCACACGCGTGCTAAGATTATCACTGATTGCGCGCTGCCTGTTCATCAGGCTCTCAAACAGCTGGCCTACGCGCCCATGTCCACCGCGCCCACATTCATTCACCACCCGTCCACAGAGTACATTGCCTGTGGTTTGTGCTTGGTGCCCTGCGCCTTTGTGAGCGCGCCCCCACATGCCACTGTGCTGCCTACTACCATTGTGTCGTCCCTGCTTGCCCCCACTGGATTTTGTGTGCCAGCCAGGGCTGCAGGCTTACTTGTAGGGCGAGTACTTTTGCGAAGGGAAATCGCCCGCCACCACGTCTCTGTGGTATGCGCCCAGTGCCTCCTGAATCACATGGCCCACTGCCGCATACTGCAGGCACAACCGGGGGGAAAGGGCAAGGCATGAGGAGACCAATGGGAGACCTTCAAGGAGTCACCAGTAGAGTTTAGTTGTACACTTGGTAAAGAAAAGCAGCATATCAGAGCTGGCAGGATCCGCAAACTGTCAAGGCTGCTAACACGGGCACCCTCCCACCCAAGACTGCATGTCTAGCTATAGCGTGGGAACCCGCAGCTGACACTGAGAGTGACCGGGAGTGCAGCCCCACCTGCTTGCAAAACTTGGGGGTGACCTTGGCATGGTGAGGGTGCTGCATCATGCCCAGAAGGTCGTGATACACAAGCACCTGCAGGAGCAGCAGTTGTATGCCACTAAGGGCCGCAGGACAGACTGCAACGCCCATGTAAAACGGCACTGCATTTTGGCAGGGATCCTGTACCTAAGCGTGGCAGGCTGCTTCAAACCTGCACCTTATCACATTTTCCTAGCCAACCAACGAATGCCATAAGATTGCACCTAACTTGACCAGAGACCATCTATTCTCTGTTCGCATCACTTGACACCGTGAAAGACACCTGGTGCAAGCAGATGTGAGACAGGTGCGACGAAGGTAGGCTGGGTGGCAGTCACCCTCGCACGCGTTCACCACGCATATGACGTGCCTGCCCGCTGGTATTAGGCCCTGCCCCAATGCCGATTGTGGGTATGCCAATCTCACTGGTCACCGCAGCTGCCACCGCTGCCGGAACGCACTCCAGCACTAATCCGAAGCAGCCGGCCGCCTCCAGAGCCTGTATGGAGACAGCAGACCAGGTCCGTGCATGCAACGAACCCCGCCTGTTGCACTCACATGGTGACCACAACATGCAAGATGGAGACCAGGGCACCATGAGGTCCACCAAGTTGGTGGTTTCAGGCACTCCCTACAAACTAGGGCCATGGGCTATGAGGTCCCCTGGAGGTTCACCTGCTCCACATACACCCAGTCCAATCCTCAACATGTCCGTACCTTAGCTTCCTTCACAACCCGCACAGCATCATTGGCATTCTGGGCAGCCGGGCGGAAGCCTCCTAGCACGCTGATAGCCTGCAGGCCACGCGAACCCACAAATCGTCTACCCAAACCCAACATGCAAGTGCAAGTACGCATGGCCAATGCATATATATTAGCTGCAGGCCTGACGAATGGCATGTCAGCGAGCAAGCCTAGGCTTGCGAGGAATGGCCACGCTGCATGCATTGCCAGAGTGCCATGGGTGTCACCTGGGGGGTGAGGCCCACATGCCCCATGACTGCCACTCCCGCCTCCACCACAGCATGCACAGCACGGACCCGGTTAGCAAAACCCCCTGCAGCAGCAGCGGGGTGGAGGTCAGGAGCCTTATGCAGCTGAGTGGTAGCAATGCTGCCGGGTCCTGGTGAAGGTTGCCACTGTCCTGACCTGTGCCAGGACTGTGAATACCAGGCAACAGCCCGCAGGAGTGCAGAGCATATGGCACTCTACCTTTTCCTAGGCTCCCTGGCAAGTCTGGAGGCATGCCACACATGCAGCCAACAAACACCAACAGCCACCCGATATGAGACATTTGCCACCTCGTTTCGAGCGAGTGACCCACCCTCAATCTTCACAGCGTCCACCTGCCCCTCCTTCATCATTCGCACCGCGTTCATGACGGCATGCTCGGGGCTAACCTCTACCGAGCCAAAAGGCATGTCACCCACAATGAAGCACCTGCATCGCCCCCACAGCCAGGTGGGTGTCACACTCGCAAAACATTCTCACTGGCGTGGAGGTTTTTGCAAGCATCATCGGCTGCCCTCTGTGTATTGACACTACATGTGGCCCAACTGCCCCACCAGCAAACCGTAGTGGCAAAGAACCTAACCCTGGCAGGCACTCTAGGATGGCTTAGCGCCGCCTTCCATGGAGCACACTCGCACAAACACATAGCAGCAAGCCATGCTGCCAAGGCTGGCTGGCAGCATGATGCCCTGAAAGCTGCTGTCCCCGCACCAGAGTTTAACTGGCGGACTAATAGTGAGGTGCAACAGCCCATGTCACCCCCGCAGCCACACAGAGTGACAGCCACCTGCCTGCTGGCTCCCCTGGACACTGCCTTGCAGTGCAGGAGCATCTCGTCCAGGGTGATGGGCAGCGTGGTGTCGTGGCCATGCACCACCATGGCCACGGAGTCTCCTACCAGCAGCATGTCGATCCCCGCCTCATCTACCTACTAACCACGGGCAGGGTATGTGACAATTCGAGGATCGTCGGGACACGGATGGCCCTCTCTCAGCAGGGAGAGGGTGTGGCTGACGGTGTCTGCGGCTGTTGGCAGTCCCATGCCGTTCCACAGGGCAGGCACGCTCTGCATGCCCGACCGGCATGCCCGACCAAGCATCGGGCTAGCTAGACACACCCCTGCAGCTGGCCTGTAGCCATGACAAGAACTGGTTTTCCACCCTTCAGGCCTGCATCACAGCCGGCACCACACTACCAATCACCAGCCCTCCAGCCGCACACTCACATGCACAGCGGAAGGATAGTCATACGCTGTCACCATCGAGATGGGCTCTCCACGCTGGTACTTGTCCCTCAGGGTACGCAGCGTGACGCGCTTTGGTGAGGGTGCTGAGGGCCCGCTGTACACCGTGTTTTCTGGCTTGATGGAGTGGCACCGCTGCTGCACCCCAGCCGCTGTAGAGGGCCTGGCCCTGGCAGCCAAGCCTGGGAACAGGACGCAAGATACACGAGGCACTTGTATCCATAGCAAATAGAAGGAAAACAGCCCAAGCATTCCAAGGGTCCAAGGGACAGGGTGGCACACAGCAGGTGTCCAAGCTGGCCTACCTGAAAGGCGGCCATAAGGGTTGAGCACCACACCGCAGAGCTTTCTCTGGACCTCCCTCCAGTAAAATGCCATGGCAGTCTTCGTTGGGTTTAGCTGCAACGCGCCCAAGCAACAACGGCACGCAGGATGGGGGCTGCTCCGAAAGCGTGTCACCGCGTTGCGACAGACTATAATCTTCGGTCAAGATCAAACCCTGTCCGAATGAAGCGGCAGTCGGTCTCAGGGCGCAAAATCTCCAGCATGACGAAGCATGATAGTGTCCTGGAATTGCTCCCCTTGACGCTTCTTCCCTGCTATCCTCTCCTCTTCTCCAGTTTTGTCCAATATGTCATTGCAGCAGCGCGTCATGTTCAGGCAGCTGCGACCCGCGGGCATGCAGCCCCTGCAGCAGCGGGCGAGGCCCAGTTTCCGTTGCCCAGGACGAGCTTACAAGGTACCGTCCCCGTCTCTGGACACTTTAACGGGGCTCCTAGGTGGCAGCAGGTGCCATTATATCTCTGGCTGTGGGGTGCTGACTGCAGGCGTTACCACGCATCTGCTGTGCAGCCACCGCAACAGAGCTGCCTCCCAGCCTGCAGCACATTGTTGAGCAGTTCCAGACGGTTGGCGACCCCATGCAGGTAAGGCATGCTTTGCTGTCCTCCGTGCTTGGCCCCAGGCTCACGAAAAGCTGTTGACAGGGCCTCAGTTAGCATGGGTTTGGTCCACTGACGGCCAGGGTCTACCCCTGATGGATGTACACGGCAGCATGGTGATGCAAGAGTAGCGCTTCTGCTTTGCAGCGCTATAAGCAGCTGCTGTTCTTTGCAACCAAGCTGGACAAGCTGCCTGCCGAGGAGCACACCGACGAGAACAAAGTCAAGGGCTGCGTCTCTCAGGTGAGCCGCCTTTCGACTGAACCATGGTTCCTTCCTTTGCACCATTATCACCTGTGGCGGAACATTCTCTTAACTGACGTAAGAGTGGAAGGCTGGAAGTTAGGGTGCGATATAATAGCTGAAGGATAACAGGGCCAGAAGGCTAGCCGGTGGAGTCCTGGGTTGTCCACATTGCTAACTGTAAAGACATCAAGCAGGACAATATGTCAAGCAGGACAATATGTCTGAGTGGGCTGGGCAAGGGCACATGGGTTTCATGGTTTGTTGCAGCACCAGTTGTAGTGACGTGCAGAGTTGCTTGGGCGTGTGGCTGCAGGTGTGGGTGGTGCCGCGGCTGGCGGACGACGGCAGGATCTACTGGAAGGCCGACTCGGACTCGCAGCTTACCAAGGTCAGCCAGCATTATTGAGCCATGATTTCGGTGCTGCAGCCGCGGTGGCGGGGTTCCTCCTTTTCACTGCACTTGGGAGGGGATACTCTGCGCTGGAAGTCTGCGCTGGAAGTGCCATTGGGGTCAAAATCCGCTGCATTGACCGCTGCTTACCAGGGTTGCCCGCATGCTTTCGCGACCAACCCCCCAACCGCCTCTTCCCATGTGGTTGCCTTTTGCAGGGCCTGGCAGCGCTTCTCGTCCAGGGACTTAGCGGCTGCACGCCCGACGAGATTGTGCGCATCCAGCCCACCTTCATCGAACTGCTAGGGCTGCAGCAAAGCCTCACACCCTCGCGCAACAACGGCTTCCTGAACATGTTCAAGCTGATGCAGAAGAAGGCGCTGGAGGTGTACCTGCAGCAGCAGCAGGCGGCGCAGGTAATGCCGGCAGCAGAACTGCGGTCACGCTTGCCCAGGTTAACTAGGATGCGTGAGTTACAGTTATTGCGTTGCAGTACAGGGATATCTGGGTCGCAGTGGGCAACAGCAGCATGCAGTGCAGAGTTGTGGTGGGCGCCGCATAGCCCACGTGAGGCGGGGACGGTGGAACTCGTAGAGTGCAGCAGCTGGTGTTGAGCCCCATGCTTGCTCCATTTGTAAGATAGCATGTGGGCCGGGTGGGTGTGGCAGAATGCACTGTGGTACATAGTCCCGCTTGGGGGCAGCACGCTTTCCAGGGTCAGGCATTCACCGGTGAAGCAGGCTGTACCAGGCGGACTGCCAGCCAGCGTAGCACCAGTGAGACATGCGCCAGGCGGCCTAGGCCTGTGAGCGGCACCATTCCCTGGGGAATTATGCATGGCATTTGGGTAGAAGGTTGGCACTAGTATGCTGCCAGGCTGGACAATCTGGCCGGGCAACTCCTGACATCGCTGGACATCACTTGAGAGTCAGGCTGCTCATGAGGGGTGCTTGCTACTTGGTGTGCAGGAAGCAGAGGAGGGCAAGTGCGGCCGTGACGATGCGGCCGCCGCTGCCGCCGCTGACGGCGGGGCGCGGCAGGGGGAGGACGGCGCGGGCGAGGCAGCTGCCGCTGCTGGCGGCAATGGGAATGGCAGCGGCAGAGGCAGCGCCACCCCTGTGGCGGATAGTATGCGGCGCAAGCTGGCAGAGCAACTGCAGCCACTCAAGTGGGTGCTGGGTTAGTGGCCCCCCTGTCGCGGGTGCCCTCTGGGTGCCTTTGTCCTGCGATGCACGGGGATGCATGAGGGGAGGTCGTGTCGGGAGTGGTAGCCAAGCTTGTGCTTTGAGAGGCGGTAGGGCAGAAAACTGCAAGTGAGTTGTGCTTGCGAATTTATCGAGGTACTGGGCAGCAGTGGGTTTGCGGTAAGCCTGCTGCGCTGCGCTGTGCGTGTCAGGGGTTTATCAAGGAGACCAGGGTGTGTTAGCTTCTGTACTGAAACGCGTGCTCTTGACTGCAGGTTGGACATCGCAGACGAGTCTTCAAAGCACGCAGGGCATGTGGAGCACCTTGGCAGCGCAGCGGGCAAGGGCGAGACACATTTCACTGTCGAGATTGTTTCACCAAAGTGAGTGTGATACTTGCAAGGCTTACCGTGGTGGCGTGCGTCGGCCAGCGTGATCCGTACAGCGTTACGTTATTGGCAGAGCTGAGGTAGGGTTGTCGCCAACCTGCCTGCCCGTCCCCATTTCACATGTGTCAATACACAGCTGTGCCGGGTGGGCCAAACTCCTCCGCAGCCCGCTCCTTTTGCTGTCCTGTTGCTAGTGAGTGCTATGGGAGGGCAAGGGGTTGTTGCTGTGCCGCGCACGCCATTGCCGCATGGAGTATACTGCACTTGCCTGCCTGAGCCAGCCGGGGAGCCCTAACTTTCTTGCTTCTGCCTGCCACTGCCTTGTGCAGATTTGAGGGTCTGACATCCATCAAGCGGCACCGGCTGGTGTACCAGATCCTGGATGCAGAGATGGGGAATCCGATCCATGCCCTGTCACTGGTGACCAAGACCCCCAAGGAGGCGGGGATGCAGTGATGGCTTGCTTCATAGCAGTAAGGGGCAGAGCTAGAGTGATGAGGTTAGGTACAAACCCTGCCAATGGCATGACTGCTGATCCGCCTATACAACTGTCAGGTCCGCTTGTATGTTTGACCCTGGGTTGCTCATGTGCCTGCCGACTGAGTGGCTTGTTTGGTCATTTCATTTGCGTTTGATGTGCTGCAGCAATGCAGTAGAGCCTGCAATGCACCCGTGGCCATGCTTGTATACACGCTTTATTAAGCAATGGCGGGCAGGCTCATGGCCGCCTTTGTTTCACAATCGGAACTGAAAAGGAAGCGAGTGATGTTTGATGTGCTGTAAGAAGTGCAACCCATGAAGCATGCTAAGGAGAAGTGTTAAGTTGACAGGTGGTCCTTAGGTGCGTGGCAAAATCAGCCTGAACGGAGAGTGTTCTGCCACAGTTTGGCACATGCTGTGCAGCAGCAAACCCATGACGGTCAGACTTACAGAGCATATATAGAACGTATCGTCTAATTATCACTAGCTGTCACCTTGTCAACCATTTCGAATTGGCAATTGAGCATATATCGCTGGTGCATACTGACGATAGGTACGTGGCAACTACAGTATTTATTTGCTCGGGACAAATGGGGGTACATGCAGACGAAACATAGAACGCAACATGGCTCAAGAGGGGAGAACACAACCACCAACTATTATCGTGAGAGCAACCTACTGGCCCAGACACTCAGGCAAGCCACCAGAGCTAGCCTTGCACCTCGCCCCATCGCTTCACAGCCACCGCCCTTGATCGGCACTTCTTGCCGCCATCCTCAAGTGAGGCTCCCCATCCCTGGCCTGCCAAGCCATCAGCCCCCGGGGTGCTCCAGGTAGCTATTGAACCTGACCGCCATGCGGACATAGTACTCGCCGCCGTCCGGGACATCCGACCAGAGGTTCAGCTGCGCCAGCGGGCAGGCCCTGCAGGCTGCCCTGTAGGTAGCCCTGGGCTGGCCCCGCTGCTGCAGCAGGCATGCCAGGCACTGCTGGGGCTTGGGGCCGTGCCAGTGGTGGATGACGGCGGCGGGGTTGGCGCCCCAGTAGCCCTTCCAGTTCCACTCGTCTGGCAGGACCAGGGCGGGCCGCTGGGCGTCTCGCAGGTAGAAGCGCAGCAGCCCTGAGGGGGGCAGCAGGAGAGCGGGTGGGCATAGGAGGGACAGCTGGGGGACAGGTGGGGGGCGGGCAGGTAGCCAGCGCAATGCGAGGGCTTAAGGAAGCAAAGGCTGTCTGCAATCTGCCTCCCTCCCCTGGACATGGTGGGTAAGGGTACCCGGACTACACCTCAAGCTGTGCAGGGAGGACTTCATAGCTCGGGACCTTGGATACTACATGTACTAACCCTCCTGCTGCCTATGCATGGGGGAAACCCGTAGCTCCAAGTGCGACTTTGCACGCACCCCATAGCCCTCTGCTCTCCTTGTCTTCTATTGTATCCTCCATCCACCGGGCCACATTCTCACCTTGGTCCCAGCCCTGCTGGCAGGGCTGCCAGCTCCTCT
Organism: Parachlorella kessleri; assembly: GCA_001598975.1. NCBI lineage: Eukaryota > Viridiplantae > Chlorophyta > Trebouxiophyceae > Chlorellales > Chlorellaceae > Parachlorella > Parachlorella kessleri. The sequence continues at coordinate 28,442 of BBXU01002761.1, forward strand.
CCCTGGCATACTCTACTATCCTGGGCAGCTCTTGTGCCATTGCTGGCACATTGAACAGCAGCACGCCACTGTTCTTGGCCTCCCCCTTCCAGCGCTCAGGGCCAAAGCCCACCAGGGAGGGCAAGGGCGCGGTGCAAGTGTTGATGTCGCCCTGCAGCGAGCGGGCTGGTAGATCTCTTCAGTAGTCTTTCATGGCAGTGTCGCCGCCGTATAGTGCATGCATGGTGCCCAGCTGGATGTGTGTGGTGGGGCCCTTGCGGGTCCACATTGCTACCAGCGCCCCCAGCAAGCTGTGTCAAAGGTGGAAACCATGCATGCCTCTGTGCACTTGAGATTTCCGGCCTAAACACTCGCCTGTCCGCCCACAAACATCACGTCAAGGTCGGTATAGAGTGCGTAGCGTGTGCTTATATTTGCCAAGTCAAGCAGCCCCTCCCTGGCTATTTGCTCCACCACCAGCGGAACATCAAGCCGCAGGAAGGCACCCTGCACCAGAGCAGAGCAAGTGAGGCCCTGGACTTCAGCAAGCTGGTACCAGGCAGCAGCAAGCTAGGCACTGCAGGACCTGCCATGCCCAGCTGCTTGCAGCAGAACTTCATTCGGGCTCTTGCACCGCAAACAAGGGTTACAAGCGGCGGCCGGTGTGCCTTTAGGATCAAACTTGCCTGAACATCCAGGCTGCCACCAAGTAGCGGCCCGACAGCGCACCTGCATCCTGACTAGCTTGGCACTCCAGCTCTCATTGGCAACTCTCTGAAGCTCTGGAAGGAATGATAGCGTATGGTACACGACAGTGCCGCCCTGCTCGGTGAACCACTGTGTCACTGGGCCGGGCTCCCCACCATGGATGAGGACTGGCACCAGCGAGGGGGCATGCTGCTTAGCCGACCGCATCGCAACCTTCAAGAACTTGACGTAGCGACCGTCGCTAGAGTTGGATGCTGCGCCGCCTAAACAGGTGAACCACAGCAGCCTCTGACAGGCCTCTGGGGGTGGGTCCCTGGCTGCGTCTTGCAGGGCTGCTTGCCAATCTTCTACAAGCTGCGTCTGCGATGCATCCTGCTGCTGCTGCTGGTAGGTTAGAGGCACCTGCTGCTGCTGCTCTTGCCGCGTTTGCAGTGGCTCCAGCAGTGCGCGCCGGAGGTGCTCCTTGCTGGTTGCAGACGTCCGCAGAAGGCTGGACTGCCTGGCAAGTGCCTGCACCAGCAAACGAGGCCTTGCAAACTCCTAAGCGAAGGATCGCCTGGATTGCGAAGTGCTTGGTTGGTGGTGTTCGATGGGGTGTAAGGTGACGGTGCATAAGAAAATACTCTGTGTCTCCCTTATCGCTTCCTTGCCTCTGACCGAAGCCACAGAGCTGGTAAGCACACGGAGGCGCACACCAGCACCAGCAGCTTCCCCAGCTTCCAGCTTCCACAGTCTGCAAAACACAGTGACAGGCCTTGAATTCGCAAGTGGAGCTCGTCGCACGTCACTGGTACAATTGACTGCAAGAATTGATCAGCGAGCATCATGGCAAGGTGGGGCCAGGGTTGCAGCAACTTGCCAGTCCAGCTCCTCGGCTTATTCATCGGGCTTGTGAGACGGACTGCAGACCGACTGTACCATATCCCATATGGGATTTGCTTTAATGGGGACTGTGGCTGCTCGAAAACGCTTTTGCATCTGTGACAGATATCACGTAATGATGGTGGGGGGTCATGGGTTTCAGGGGCCGCATGCCTCCTCAAGGGCTGCGGCTGTGCGTGGTTCTCGTCTGTCCACTGGCAGCAGAAGAATTGCCTTCAAGCTTGTGATTGAACGACACAGTGTGAAGCTTAAGTTGTGCCAACATACTGTATTACACGAGCTATGCAGCATCAAGCACGATGAATTTATGAAGCAAGTGGCACCCATCAGCCTTTCAGTGAAACAAGTGATTGCGTTAAAAAGGTGCTTGAGGAGACTGCAGGTCGCAGGCACTTTCTACATTTGACCAGGGAGTGATGAACGGCGGGGCCCAGCCACAGCTGGTAAGCAGAATAGCCTGGGTTTGTGTGGTAAACTTTCACCTGCCGCCCACAAACAAGGTCATTACATGAAATGCCATTCAAAGCGCGTTTGTTTGGAACGATGTTCTCACAAGAATACGTTGCAATGAAAGCCAGAGCAAAACCATAGCAAAGAGTATAGAGGCTGCCAAATTCTGGCCCTCGTACGAGCACTAGTGCGTCAACATGGCATTAGGCCACAGCAGCTGCTGAGAATCCCACACCCCAACAGCAAACAGAGGACAAGACCTGCCGGTGGGCTGTCTCTGAGCTGCAATAGCAGAAGCAGGATCAGCAAAACCACTAGGGGAGAGAACTACTGCAGCCGCGCTCGCCACGCTCACAACCCCACCACACATGAGTATGTCAAGGGTCACAGCGCGCTGCTATAATCCACACCCTTCAGTGACAAGGCGCCAAAGGCAGCTCGCTAGCTGCAGGCCAAATCCGGCGCAAGGTCATCCACCCGCAGGGCTGCTAAGCCTTCAGTGGGCAGGGCACCCTACACCCTAAAGCCTGCCCTCCACTAGTGAGGCGTCCCTACCACTTCCACATATCCCTGCCGCTAACGCAGTGCCGGGCAGCATTGCGGGCACCCACTGCCTGCGTAGACGTCTGCATCACGCCTCGGCCCGGCTTAGAAGTCCATGCCGCCCATGCCAGGCATGCCCGCTGGGCCTGCTGGGCCCGCTGCCTCCTTGGGCGCCTCCACGATGATGCACTCCGCGGTCGTGAGTAAACTGGCCACGCTGGCAGCGTCTAGCAGCGCTGTCCGCACCACCTGCGGCACGACACGGGCGGGCAGCGCACAAGCTCCACGCATGCATGAGGGAGAGATGGGGTAGCATTGTCCAGTTGTACAGCTGATGAACTGTGGTTTCTATCTGCACTGCACTTCTGCTGGAGCACAGTGTCACCAAGCCAAGCACACCGTACATGGCAGCCCTGCTGGCCCGTCTGGCTGCCCGACACAAGTTATAGCCTCAATCTAAGGATGCACGCTTCCAAGGATTGCCACCTACACCGCTCGCCGCCCCCACCTTGACTGGGTCGATGATGCCCGCCGCCACCATGTTCTCAAACTTGCCGGCCGCCGCGTTGTAGCCCAGCGTCTCGTCGTCCTTGGCCGCCTCTAGCAGCTTGCCCACAATCACAGCGCCCTCCTCGCCTGCACGCACTCAAATGGAGGCGGGCATGCCTTGCAGGTATACACGCACAGCCCAGGTCCCGTACCGCTTGCCCTTTTGCAGTTTCTTGCTCCCTGGCCCACTACCAAAGCGCAACTAGGGAAGGGCGTCTCAACCAACCAGCTCGCAGTGAAGACAAATCCATCCGGATGTGCATGTCCCTGTGCATGGTCCTACACAAGCCCACAACCTAGCCGCGACACCGAGATTGCCAGTGAATCTCATATACACGGATGCCGGGCTCCGGCGCAGGCAACAAGGTGAACAGGCAGGCCCAGGCTGGCTCCCCCGTCGCTTGCCCTACCACTCAGCACCGGGTTCTCCCCCGGCCATCTGCCACCGGGCGACCCTGCCCCGGCTGCCCAACCAAAAGAACCCAACCTCGTTGCATGGGCTCGCAAGAGCACACAAAAGGTGGCGCATATAGGAGGCGCAGCTCACCTGCATTGTCTGCAATGGTCTTGGCGGGCATTCGGATGGCCTTCTGGATGATGCCCACGCCCACCGTCTGGTCAAAGTTCTCGCACTTGGCCTTGATGGAGTCCAGCGTGCGGGACGCGTACACGAGGGCGGTACCGCCGCCGGGCACGATGCCCTCCTCTGCAGGCACCGTGGGGCACGGCAGAAGCGCTTGAGCAAGGGACGACGCGCGCGGACCCCGATCCAGGTAAGCAGGTGACCTCCCCAGCAACAACCGGCGTCGGCACCAGCTGAAGCGAGTAACTGGTTAAAAACATCTTACCATCTGCCCCCAGGTCGCGTTGATGTGTGCTGGTGGTGGCCCGTTGTTTGTTGCATGGCCCAGAACCACGAACGGCCTCATGGACTTCTGCCCTGGTGGCGCCCAGCTAGCACTGCGCAACTCACCGACTGCTGCCTTGGTTGCATTGAGTGCGTCTGTGATGCGGTCCTTCTTCTCGCCCACCTCCACCTCAGACGCGCCGCCAACCTGCACAGCGGCGGGCAGCGCAGAGCAGCAAAGCAGGGATGAGCACTTGCCACACCAATACTGAGGTTGAGCAAGCTGCTCAGACTATCCCGGGAATTATGGCACAGTGGAGAAGGCACAACAAGCAACCTGTCCGCCACCCCACCAACTCTCCCTAGGCTATTCAGTGCCCTACTAGCACGCTCACATTGTTCAACGGCATGGCATGCCGTCAGTCAGCTTCCCATTTCTACAGTCAGCGTCCTCCACGCGCCCCGCCACACCCCACCACCAGGCACCCCGCCC
>BBXU01002764.1:0-17341 GCA_001598975.1 Parachlorella kessleri
CCCCNCCCCCCCCCAAACCCCTGCAGCAGCCGCCTCATGGCCACATGTCTGCTCCAGCAAGCCGAATCTCCCCACAACTTGCTTGTAGTACAACTCCGAGATTGTGTGCGTCAGCAAGCCAAGCCTTCCCGCTCCGGGCATGCAGTATAGCCACAAGTTTATGTGCGTCATCAAGCCAAAGCCCCCACCCGCTGTCTGCAGTACAACCCCGAGTTTGTGGCCCTCATCAAGGAGGCGGCAGCTGAGGGCAAGGCGGTGATCCTGGCGTGCGAAGCGGGCGGCACCATGGCCGCCACCACCAACTTCCCCACCGGCAAGACCAGTCGGTCACTCAAGGGCTGCTGGCAGGTGGGGCAGGGGGGTAGGGGAGGGTGGGCTGCAGTCTTGACAGGGAAACGTTGGGGTGTTGTACCACCAAGATGCCCCCAGCAGCGAGACCAGCCGGTCGCTCAGGGGGATGATGACAGGTAGGGCAGGGGTTTAGGGGAGGGTGGGGGGTTTGACAGCTGTTCATGACATACCTACTGGCATGCTCTAGCGCACTCACGTCCAATGGCGGCACGGAGTGGTTGCTCAAGGGCTGCTGGCAGGGGAGGCAGGGGGGGGGGGCACTCCTCGTAATGAACAAAGACTGGCTGGTTGTGCCACCAAATGCCCACACATGCTTGCTTGGGTGTGTGTCTGGAGAGACTGCTCTGCATCTCAGGCGCTGAAGCCTCTGGGCCTGACGACCTTGTGTAGCCTGCCAAAGGCGCTGTTTGTGGGTGCGGCGGTGCAGGTCATCCGCAGCGGAGCAGCCTCCAAGTGTTACCACCTGGAAGGCGGTGTGTACAGGTGCGTTAGCCCCAGGCTGACATTGCCAAGTCTTCTTGTCTAGCCTCAGCACATTGGCATGTCAGTGGCAATGCCTGCGGCTGGCAGCCGGCAGGTACGCCTGATGTCCTGAGCATCCCATTGGCACTCGGTAATGGTGGCAGGTACTGTGACGCGAGGGTTGTGGCCGAACTGGTAGTGGTACCCACAGGGCTAGATGCAAGTATGCTCTGGGTCCTGCCTGGGTTCTGCTCCAGAAGTTTTTTCCCCGAGACAAGCTGAAGCTGAGGCCACTGGAGGAGCATGTGCTATGTGGATTATCGTCTCTTAGTCATGCTCCCCCATGCTCCCCACGTGCAGGTGGTTTGCCAGCGGGCTGCCCATGACGGGCGAGTACGACGGCAAGCAGGTGGGACGCACCCCTGCTGCCGTGGACGTGCAGCAGCAGTAGCGTGCCATGGTGCCACACCCCAGCTGAGGGCTGGTGGCCTGAGGTCCTAAGGGCGGAGGGCTGATGGCCTGAGGTCCTAAGGGCAGACGTTGGGCCAGCAGCAGGAAGGTTCTTTGGGATGCCACTGCATGTTGAAATAGGTTGGGTCACTAAACTTTTGCTGGTATACTGTGTGGGTGACTATGTTTATACAGGTTGGGGCACCAAATTGCCCTGGTGGGTGTGTGGGTGATTATGTTTATAGCTTCTCCAAATGGGCAGGTGCCTTACATGTCTGCATCGGCACTGTGCTGCCTCTCCAATCCGCCAATTAGTTGCGGATGTCTGGAGGTGTGATGACAGGGACATTTGATATCAACCTGTGATCGAAAAGGGCGATGCCCTACAATTGAGTGTCGATGTACTGGTGTGAACACCCCATTTTCCCAGACGATTGAAACACAGTGAAGCTCTTCAGCCTTGTTAAGGGTGCCAGGACGGTCATGCGGTACTGCAGCAAAGGAATGTCAGCGGACGGCCAATGCTGACTCAATTGGCTGCTTACCACTTGCGCAAGCGCACCTGGGTAGAAACAGTGAAGCTAGCCCAGCCTTATGTTCGCGCACTTGGCCTCAGCATCGGCTGTTTACAAGGCTTCCTCCTTTGTCGGGCTCGGCAACATCACCTGACCTCAGGGCGGAGAGATCTTCTTGCTTAAACATGTTTACAGAAGCCAGCAGGACATGTCAGTTGCATGCACCAGTGTCGCTCGACAAGTGTGCGTCCTTTGTCAAAGAAGAGTCGTCATGTGCTGTAGTGAACCTGTCGCTACCCAACGGAGGTTGGCGGCGCCCTCCTGTGCCTATGCCAGCAGGTGGCAGCTTGTACCCGTGGTGGCCTATTAAACCTTGGCGGTTCCAGCTCCAGACAGTCAGGGCCTTGTCTTGTGCACCCACCCCTGTCACTTGCCCTCCTGACAAGACATGAATCACCACGGACGCTCAACTACTTTCGTGCGTTATCGAACTTTAAAAGCAGGAAGCAAGGAGCTGGGCCTCTTGTTCAGACACACAACATACGGTTGACCGAGTCAACCCAGGTTTTGAGCTTTGATGCCAGTGGAGCTGCATCCTGCCAATAGAGGGCACCAGGTCATGGGGTTGCAAACTGCGCAGCTCAGCCAGTGACAACCCAGCCAACTGCAAACAACAACGGCAGAGCGGACTTTGGCACGTCCGATAGCGGTTCAAGGGACAGGGCAACAGCATTTGACGCGTATTGCTATTTGAAGTGACCTGTGAGATGTCAGGCAGAAGGGCCGCCTGCAGTGGTATCATGAGATACCATGGATCTACGGGTCCCACCACGGTAAGGAGGGTGTCAGGTTGCTGGTGGGTGGGCTATGGGTCAAGCTTCACGTGCCTGGTCCACCTGAGCAACCTCCTTAGTTGTGCACGACCGTGTTTGTGACGTCATGCTCTTGGTATGAAAAACTTTCTGTACCCGGCATGAGGGGCTGCTGAACCCTCGCCGGCGCTCTTTGGCCCCGTCTCAGCGGTGATGAGCTTCGATGAACGGCTTCGCAGCTAGCACGCCGTTCTCCCCAGCAGCTCCCCCGAGCCTGTTGGAGCGTGTTGCAAAGGCGGTCACAGATTTCAATGCCCAGTTCAATTCCCCACACGCTGGAGCGCTCTCCCAGGTGCGTGCGCCGTCTGTGGGGAGTTGGGTCATGCATGTGTAGCGCCGGGCGCCCTCATCTTATGTCAGCCTCGTGCGTGCCCTACTCGCGCAGGTATGGCTGCCAGAGGTGGCCGAGGATGGAGGCATCGTCCTGGGCACCCAGGTACGCTAGGATAGTCTGTGGCAGCCCAGCAGCGCCTTGTGCCCGCCTTGAGCAACTGTGTTGCAGCCACCATCCATCGCAAGTGAGCATAGGTCTGCAAGCAGTGTGTGAGGCTTGAGTCAAGCGAGGGGAGGAACAGGCGCCCAGGTCCTGAAAGTGCTAGGCAGGGCTTGGCAGTGTTGAGGCACACGCGCGCGCCCACAGATGGTTGGTCGTGAGGAGCCATCCAAGCACGAATACTCTTAAACTGGTCCCGGCGCTGGCGCTGCCGTACAGGGTTTGCCGTACTCAATCAGCGGCACCGGCGACTTGTTGGCGCTGTTCCGCTGCATCTCGTGCAAGTACAAGTTTTCCACGGACCTGACAAAGCCGCAGCTGATGGGCGCGGGTGAGCCTGGGAAGCAGCAACCACCTTGCTCAGGGCTAGCTAGCACTGGGGCTGAGGCCTGCTGACGTGCGCAGCTGGGCAGCCTCTAGAAGCCTACTGACCGCTGGTTTGGCTCTGCCAACGGGTCTTTGGTTGTGATTTACTGGTTGGGGGCCACCTTGTGGTGGTCGGTTACGGTCACAGAAATGGCGGCAGCAGGACATCAGGAAGCCCAGCAGGATGGTTTCGGTGCTCGGTGGACCTGGGTCACGCATTTACCAGACGAAGCGCCGGGAACTGTGCCGGGGATGGCGTGCTGGCACGCGATGTAGGATCTGTTGTACCTGGGGTGTCGTCCTCAAGTGCTGTACGAACCACTGCATGGCTCACCAAATTCCGTTCTCCCTGCCGCAGTTGGCCGCGTGTTCACCAGCGGCGAGCCGGAGATGAGCCACAACGTGCAGCAGTACGACCGCGCGGTCTTCCTGCGGGCGGCAGAGGCGCAGCGCTGCCGGGTCGCCGCGGCGGTCTTCATGCCGCTGTACGCGGCCGCCAAGCGCGACTGCGTGCTCGGAGTCTTCGAGGTGGCCTTCACCGAGGGCGATGTGCTCTTCCCTGCTGTGGTGGACTGGCTCAGGTAAGGGAATATTCCCGCGGATACCCTCGTTGCATGTGGGTGGGATGTGTGCCCGTTGGCCGCTGGAGACTACGCGGCTTTTCCCTGTTGTGATTGGGTGACATAGGTGGCAAGCCCCTTGGGGAGTGCAGCTGTGGACACAAGCGGAGCAAGGCTGCCGGTGCTGGCACTGGGTTGCTGCTGGTTGCCCGGTCTGGGCGGGGTGGTGATGGCACTAGGAGTTGTACCTGGGGCATGGCGTCTTCGGGGTCTGTTGGTGCCTCCTGGCTAGGTCGTCGGTGTCATTATTGAGGGACCCCTGGCAGAGATTTGAAGTGGCTGCGAGCCGATGTAATCAAGTTGTGTATAAGAGGTTTTACTAAATTAGCCGCGGTGACCCTGAAATTAAGGCCGGCCTGCCTGGTTTGGGATCCAGCAGCTAGGGCCGCACTGAGCCAATGTACGTCTGGCTGGCAGGGTCAGTGCATCGTTGAGGACTGTGGGTTCTCAGGGCTGCCAGTCAAGTGGACTCAGACGGTCGAGTCATCCTGGCCCTGCCCGCTGTGCAGGTGCTGCCTTCGTGAGGCTGACCTGTATACCGCCGACGTGGACAAGCACATGTATGCTGGGGGCCTGCGCCAGATGCCGCCCGAGTACAATGTGTCGGCCTTTGAGTCGGGCACTGCGGCCGTCCTGCAGCACCGGCAGCAGCAAGCGGCCGCGGCGGACGTGGCTGCCGGCCAGCGAAGGGCAAGTGAAGGAGGAGGTGGGAATGGTGGCAGGCCGGGTAGCATGGCACTGCCGCCCTCCCTGCCCTACCAATCGGCCGGAGCTGTCCAGCAGCAGCAGCGGCCGCGGTCGGCGCTTACAGCGGAGGTTGACCAGGCCGCGTCGCCGGCAGTAAGGGCGGGCGGTGTGCCTGCTGCGGCAGAGAAGGAGCAGCAGGAAGCGCAGCCAGCAGGGCGGGCAGAGCGTGTGGCGCTTGCGCCCTCCCCTGCTGCACGGCCCAGCCGGTCGGACCCCTCATCTGCTCGCACCACGACCGCGTCTGGCGGGCAGCAGGCACAGCAGCAGCAGGGGCCGCGGCCGCAGGCAGCACTAACCAGAGTGGCCCCAGCGCAGCAAATGCAGCGAGCAGAGCAGCCAGCGCCTGGGCTAGGTGTGGCCTCCAGTGGCCACTGCCCAGCTGCCAGCCCTGTTGCATCAGAGCAGCAGCAAGCGGCCGGGCAAGGGGAGGAGGAGGCTGCGCCTGCGCTGGGCTGGGAGGGCCAGCAGGCTGCTACTGCCCGCAAGCGGAAGGGCTCCCCCTCAGGTGCCGCCGCCGCCGCGCCTGATGGTCTGCCACCACGGCAGCGGCCGTGGCAAGGCTCTGAGGAGCAGCAGCGACAGCAGCTGGGCCAGCACTTGGATGGGCCAGCAGAGCAGCAGCAGCAGCAAGTCCAGCAGCAGCACCGGCAGCGGCAAGGGGATTGTGGAAGCGTAGAAGCTGCTGAGCCCGCGGTGGCCTGCGCCTGTGCAGCAGACAGCGGTGGCGACATGAGGGACGAAGATGGGGAGGTGGTGCAGCCGGCAAAGCCCCTCCCGCCATTGCTGCACCTCGGGAGCGACCCCCTCCGGCCGCCATCTCGCCAACACCAGCAGCAGCGGCGGCCGCCACCAGGCTCTGGAAGCAACGGCCTTGTGGAGAGTAGCGGTGCGCCGGGCTCGGGCACCGCGGACGGCCCTGCCTCGATACATGCTCACCACTCACCGGGGGCGCATGAGGGCGCGCTGCCGGGCGCGGCGGGCGGGGCTTTTGAGGGCTCAGGACGCAGCAGCAACACCGACAACAAGCCGACCCTCGGCGGCAGCAGCAACCCATCCAGCCGGCCACCCAGCGGACCCAGCAGCAACCCGTCCAGCCGGCGGGTGAGCAATCCCAGCAGCAACCCCTCCAGCCAGCCGAGCCGGCCATCTCAGCAGCCGCCAGAGAAGGCCCGAGCCCAGGGTGCTAGCCAGGAGACCCTTGCCAAGCAGCCGCCATCTGCTGCTGTGCAGCTGCAGCGGCCGGCGGATGGCCTACACCCCAGCCACGAAGGCGGGCATGGGGAGCCCCGCGCTTGGCAGCTTCAGCTGGGAGGGACGAGTGGGTCAGGACCAATCACCCGCCCTGGCTCTGCCCCCGCTGTTGGTGGCGCGTCCTCTGCGGTCTGGGCGGACGTGCGTAAGCGGCCGAGTGCCGGCGGCCTGGAGGCATTTGGCTCGGGCCTGCAGCTGGCGGCGCTTGGTGGCGTCGGTGGGGGCGGCAGCGGCTCGGGGATGCCCAGCCCGGTCACTAGACAAGCGGGCGCCCTGCCTTCGCAGGTGGGCTCGTGTGTTGCCTAGCTGTTCTCTAGTTTCTCTTGAGATAGCGTTGCTCTGGTAATTTGGGTTCTCTGCAGGGAGGGTTCTGCCTTGAACGCTTCCCCAGCCCTCGTATGGGTTGTTGCAATTGAAATAAAGGGGGGCTTGCAGCTATAAGATGCGGTGGGGGACACCCTTTAAAGGGGCTTTGCAGTGTGGTCATTGCAAGATTTTGTAGGCACCTATGTGCTGTGGCCTCTGCTGTGCTCAAGTGCCTCGAGGTGAGCTTGATTGATGGCTGGGGTTTGAGCGTCGTGGATGTGAAGCTGCCAGTCAGGTGTGATGTTGTCCTTCTATTTTGTACAGGTGGGCTCAGCAAGGGCAGTCTCGCTCAGTCCCCCGCTGGCCGCCACGCTGGCCGCCATGCTGGCACCACTTCAGGCACAGCAGCAGGCAGCAGGCTCGGCAGCTTTGGCCCCGCTGGCCGCAGGCTCGAGCCGGCTGCCGCCCATGCAGCAGCAGGAGGCGGCGGCGGGGGCAGCGCTGCTGGCGCCCGCCGTTGCAACAGCGGCGGCGCTACGGTCGCAGCAGGGGCTGCCAAATCAAGCTGGGCCTGGCATGTCTTCTGTACTGCCGGGGGGCACCCTCACGGTGGTTCAGCAGCCGGGAGCGGGGGCGCTGCACATGATGCCGCAGCAGCTGCAGGGCGGCGCCGGCGCCGCCGCTGACATGTCGCGCCTGGGCAGCGCGGGGGCCGGTCTTGCTGAGATGGCGAGGATCGGCAGTGGCGGCGTGGGCCAGAAGAATCTCACGCTGGAAGACCTGCAGGTAAGGCCGGCTTGGGGGAATATTCCCTAGCTATCTTCCTGTTGTGTGAAAGACTGGCGGCGTGGGCCAGAAGAACCTTACGCTGGAAGACCTGCAGGTAAGGCCGGCTTGGGGGAATAGTACCTAGCTATCTTCGTGTTGTGTAAAAGACCGGCGGTGTGGCCCAGAAGAATCTCCCGATGGAAGGCCTGCAGGGGGGCGGCTTGGAACTATGTTTCCCTACCTAACTTCTCCTTGCATGGAAGATTGCAAGGCTGCAGCCAACAGCGGCGGGGTTGCCGCCACTGGCACCTGGTTGCATGTTCAGGGAATCACCCATGAGTGTTTGAGAGCAACTGCTCAAGTGTAGGAACTGCTGCGCTGTAGCTTGCTGGCTGCCTTGGCCTGAAGGTCGTTGTCTGCAGAGGAGACCAACCCATGCAGGGTGGGGTGGCTAGGTGCCAGCCTTGGAGGTGGGATGTGCTTGGTGTAGGAAAACATGGGAGCTGAGTAGTTGCATGTTAACTCGTGCTCGTCTTGCCGTACCTCTCGTGGCGGGCCTCCTCTTGTTGGTAAGAAGCAGTATCTGTTGTGCTTGCCTGCAGCCACACTTTGGGTATGGGCTCAAGGAGGCGGCCTCGCGGCTTGGCATCTGCCCCACCACGCTCAAGCGCACTTGCAGGTAGGGGCACAGCAGCTGTGGTAGGGGCACAGCATCGATGGTGCCCTGAAGGGCGATGGCATCTCAGTCCGTCGCTTGGTTGCTCTGGCAAGCTGCATGTGCTGTGTTTTAGACTGCCCAGTGTCACATGGTAGAGAGGAGCGGGGTCATGGTGTGCGGGCTTGCAGCGGGCCATGGATGCTTGGAGGCGGTGTGGTACCAGGGCTCATACCTTGCTTGCCTTGGCTTGGCATGGTGGAGACTGCGCCTGCTTGGTGATCCTCCTGCATGCCCGTACAGAAAAGCAGCATAGCCTGCTTCCCGCCAGTGTTGTCAGCTGGCAGCTGTCGCCGCCACCCCACCAGTTTCCGTGGCGCTTTGTTTCTCCTGCAGGCGCCTTGGGATATCCCGCTGGCCTCGGCGGCAGCTGGTGCGCCTGACTAAGCAGCACATGGCCGCAGCCAAGGTGCAGATGGACCCCCACCAGCAGCAGCCGGACGGCGCGCGGCCGCAGTCAGCCAGCGACGGCAGCGGCGGCGGCGAGCCGCCGCCGCAGCTGCCGCTGCGGCCTGCGGCTGCGGGGGCGCTGGCGGCACCGGCGGCAGCCAGCCCTGCGCTGCTGCTGGCGCTGCAGCAGGCTCAGCACCAAGGCGCCGGCGGGGTGCAGGGCACACAGGACGGGCGTGAGGCCGGAGCCTCGCCCGGAGGCCCCTCTGGCCGCACCAGCGTCCCCCTGGGGCCGCTCGTCACCTCGCCCTCCCTTCACCAGCAGCTACTGCAGCTACAGCAGCAGCAGGGCCAGGTCCCGAGCCCGGCCCTCGGCCACCAGCCACCCTTTGGGGGACAGCAGCAGCATCAGCCGCAGCCGCAGCAGGAGCGGCAGCCTGGCGCCAGCGTGGCCCTTCAGCTGACGCCCACGCAGCTGCAAGTGCTGCAGCAGCAGCTGGTGGCGGCGGTGGCAGCAGCAGCGGCGGCGGCGGGGCCCGCGCAGCCGCAGCCGCCGCCGTTGCAGAGTTGCCGGCCCCCTCCGCCGCATCTGGCGCCGCAAGCCGGGGCCCCTCCAGGCCGGCTGGGCGGGGAGGACGGCCAGCCGGAAGCGGCGCCGCGCCAGCAAGTGGGCTTCCTCGGGCAAGGGTCCCTCCCTGCTGTGCCTGCTGTGGCGCCACCGAACGGAGCCGTGAGGCTTGACCCCTTGACCAGTGGCAGCTTGCATGCTGGGTTGCAGTGGGAGCCGCCGCCGCTGCGACTAGGCGGGGCGCCGGCGCCACCAGCAAGGCTGGGTGACGGGGCCGCTGCGCCGCCGCCGTGGCAGCAGCAGCAGGCTGCGGAGGAGCAGCGGGGGCAGCTTGGGCCGGGGTTCAACAAGCAGGAAGAGGGGACAAGCGGCGGGGGCGCCGGGTCTCTGTACCCTCACTTTGCACCCCCGGGCAGCAGCAGCGGCGGCGTAGCGCAGGTGAGCCGCTCGTCGGGCGTTGCAAGGTTTTGTCTGTGCTGTGGCCCAAGCGAGAGCCATGGCCCTGGCTCTAAAAAGTTGCGCTGCCAGCCTGGGGAGAAGCGTTCACGCACGCCCCAGGGTTTTGCAGGCAGCCGAGCTGGACTTGGAGGTGCTGTGATTGTGGGTGTCCCAGGCATGGACCCCCTTTGTCGTCCTCTGCTTGGTGCTTGCTGCCTTGCAAGAAGCACCTTCCCCACCCTGACCTCTGGCGGGTTTGGGTGGGGGCAATACCACCGGGCAGGGCCGCAGTTCATAGCGCTCTGCTGACGGCCCGCATCGAGTGACCAGGCACCCTTGCCATGTTTAACGAGCCTTGCGCTGCACCCTCACACCCCCCTTTTGTGCAGCAGGACTTTCCCCGGGGCCATGAGCCCCCCATGGGACCAGCCTTTAGTGGGCTGGGCGGGAGCCCTTGGCAGCTGCCCGCGCGCGACGGCAGCGGGGCAGCCCCCTCTACAGGTAAATAAATAAATAAATACGCCCAGGCCTCAAGGCCCCTCCACAGGTACCCGCAGCCGCTGTGACAAGCCGTGCGTGGGGATACTTTGCAGCACCTGTTCTTGACAAGGAGGGAGTAAGGGAGTGACGCTGGAGGCAGTCGTGCAGATGTTCGGGGGTGGAGAGATGGCCGGGCTTCCCCATCCTTTCTTGTTAGGACATGCTTGGAGGAAGGGCGTTGAGCAATTGCCGGGAGGGTGTCTTGTCTTGTCTTCTCCCCGAGCCTGCGGGTGTATAGCCAATGACGACATGGGAGAGGACCTTCAAATCTCCATTCCCGCTGGAGCAGCATGGCTGGGCGGGTGTAATGCCCATGCTTGGTCCCCGCAAGTGTCATGGCGACCTTGTGGGTTGCCCTGGGTCGGAAGACTGCCCTTTTGGATGCCGCAGGGGATGCCAGCCAGTACGCTGAGCTGGCAGCGGCGGCAGCGGCGGCCAACCTTCAGCACCAGCTGGCAGGGTTCAGCTCTGGCAGGAGGCACCTAGCGGGCCATGGCGGGCCGCGGTTACCCAACCGCTTCTCTTTAAGTGGCCTGCCCCACACAGGTGGGTGGGTGTGCGTGGCTGGGTGGGTGTGGGTTTGCAGGTGCTGTGGCTTGGGCGCTAGGTGTGATAAGTACTGTAAGCCTAAGGGCGCTGTGTGCACCTCTCTCGTCTGTTGCCCCCTATGCGCATCTCTCACACACAACTGGTGCGCTGGGCTTGCAGGTGACCACCTGGGTGTGCACAGCGTCGGATCCCTCGACATCCTCGCAGGCGCCGAGCTGGACTCCGTGGCCAACTCCCCCCGAGGCGGCATCTCACACCTAGGCGGGCTCTCCAACCTGGGCCTATCCAATTTTGGCCTGTCAAACCTGGAGCTGCCGGGTGGCGCGGGGGGCCCGGAGTTTTCTGTGGGCCAGCCCCCCGGCCTGACAACCACTTCACAGCAGCGACCGTGAGCACGCTGTGCTGTGCCCCAGGTTTGGGGCTGAGTATCGTGCTGTGCCCGCTGCTTGCATGCCGCTGGGGGTGTAGACTAGGACGTACCTTAGCCGGTGTGCTCATTGTGGGCGGGAATTGCTGCAAGGGGGCCTGCTCACGGCCGCTGTTAGGACGGGCATAGCCGAAGTGCTGTAAGGCCTAAGAAATGGTTCGCGGTGGGGCGGTGACAAATCTGTTTTATATGGAGGTTTACCAAACTTGGGGACCTGTTGTATACCAACGCGCAATGGAGGCCACTGTATCCTCGCACGACCGCCACTTGTGAGTGATGCATAGGTGGGAACAGGACTGACTTTAACGGGGCTTGAGTGCGGCAGGTGCCACGCAACTGCTTGTGCTGTGCTTGCCGTGCCGTGCCGTGCTGTCTTTTACAGCGTTTACAACCTTGTCAGCTACCCATTCCCTGCATTGATGCATTTTGGGGGTCTTAGTACTTGTGCAGTAGGGGCCGCCCGGGTGTGGCGGAGTAGCTCGCATCTGCTCCCTTCTTCTCTGCCGCCCTTTGGGGCTATGCCTGTGTCAGTGGTCGTGGCTAGGCCTTGTGGTTGGGGGCATGCTGTGGCAGGCATTCTAGGAGCGGGGGTCGTCTCGACAACACGGCAGGGCCTTGGATGCTCCAGCCCCACATTTGTGGGGTTTGAATCGTGCCTGTCAACTCAAAACTGGCGTCGGGTGTCCGGGGTCATTACACCTCTTCCTTTCCTGTGTGCTTGCTGGCTGGCTGCCTGCCCGCCTGCCTTGCGTGCAAGCCTGATGTGCTCTCGGTTTTGTGTTGTGAGTACTGGCATTTTCGTTTTTCTCAGACTAAGCTTCTCCGTGACAGCCTGCGGCTCTCACTCTGCCCTGGGGCCGCTTCAAGTATACGCGTACAGCACATTGACTCCAGACTGCTGTATCGTATGCATGGTTGCAGCCGTGGGCTGTGCGCCTTTGTTGGCGTTTGTGGCTGCGACGGCTATGGTCCTAAGGAACCCCTAGTTAAGAGCATGCAGTGCATGTGTTGAGTCTGACTGCTGACATGCGTCTAAGCCATGGTGCTGTAGTTGTACCTTGGTGACAGCTTTGTTTGGTATTGACATTGCTTGCTGCCCTTAGTAGCGAGGGACGTTGCAATGGCTGCTTACTGCACTTCAGGTGGCGGTGTGTAGGAGTTTTTGCATTGATGGGGGGTTCCCCTTCTTGTCTTCCCTTTTCTCAGTGGGTGTCTCACTTGGACCAACTCAATGGGCCGGATTTTTTGCCAGATTGCTTAGTACCTAGTTGCACATTCCTTGGGCAAACAATTCCTGTAAGCGGGCTGCACGTCTGGGGCTGCAGGACTGGGATGCAAGCTTGTCGATCAGATATGCACCAGTGCTTTCCACAGATCAACCCAGTTGACGCTAACACATAACCGCAAGGTATGCCACCCTACACTGCTATGGTATGACCTGTGGGCAGGTCGGCTTTGACCAGCTATTTACTGACATTGTGTGTGACCACGACATTACACAGTAAAGGGACCAAAGCCAGCTTGCTCGCGCCCCATGCCTACACTTCCACCCAAGGCTTCTTGATATCTCATAAGAACAACTCAACCTGTCCACTTCCAAAATCCTACAATGATAAAGCCGGGATTGCCGGCATGTTTACGCAAGAATAGTATGAGTTCAGGTTCAAAGGGGCGTGGCCTCATGGATTGATGCCAGATGTTCAAGACTAGTCGGCTTATAAAATAGTACGCACAAAATTTGCGGGCTACGCCGCTGCGATTCCCCAGTGGGCTGGCAGCGCTACACACCCAGGCATGGGTGGGTAAATTTCATGCCACTCGCATCAAGTGGCTATCCTCATATAATTGCCTCATCACAGTGTCACCACTGCAGCAGTGGCACACATTCGTGGACGTCATCACCAGTTTAGCCCCAGGCCTCCAACCCAGCCTAACAACAGCCAGACTCTCAAACTTTACACACCAAACGCGGGTAGTAAGGAGCCAGGTGCTGGCATGTGCAACCGGCAGCCATGACATGCTAGCCTGTGTGCCTCGTGTGTGCGGTCGGCTGCATTGGTCACCGCTGAGTGTGCGCTACATGTACACCCCCGTCCACAACTACACAGGCATCCAACTTACTCAACCACTCAGGCCACAGCACGGGCCGTCCAAGGCCAGCTAGTACGCTGCAGTCACCAACACAGGACCCTGCAGGCCATCACAAACACCAGCATGTGCCCAACTGGGGACCCACCTCATCATCCTTCTTGGAGTCATTGCGTGGGCCATTAGTCAGGTTGGAGATGACCGTCCACACCACGCTGATGGCGATCGACAAGAGGAAGAAGTTGAAGAGGCTGCTCAGCCCAAAGACGGGGACGCCAAAGCCAAAGCCATACCTGCGGGGGCAATCAAAGGGGGGATGGACCCTGGCCTTCCCACCCTTCCCTTAGCTATTGCAAGAAGCCACTGGCTCTCCTCGCCCTTTCTTTCATTTCTCAATCTCTTCAAAAATTCTTAAATTAACTTGGAGATTGCCAGCACAGGTTGGCAAATTAAGGTCAGACTCAAGACTCTACACCGTGCTGCAGCAGCCGTCACGCACACCCGCACGCAAACAAGCATCCCAAACCATGCCAGCGGCGGGTGCGACAAGAGGCTCAACCCACCCGCCAAAGCCAGGGAAGAAGGGCACGCCAAAGCCGCCGCCGAACACTGGAGGTGCAGAGTAGTAGTTGTTGTTCACGACAGGCCCCCTGGATGGCGCGGGTGCCGCTGCCCGGCTGCAGAGACGCACAGGATGACGGGCTTAGGTCCACACCCAACAACCACTGTATTGTTAGTGAAGTCACATGCAGTCGTCTCTCTGGAGGCTTCAGCACTCCTGTCTCACTGGAACACGTCACACTGAGACCACACACGGGTCAGCCAGCCTGGGCATTTCAAACTGTGCTACAGGGTGACGCTCAGCTTTTCCCCTGTGCCAAATAACAGTAAACAGTGCAAGCCGGCAGTCCACTAGCAACGCTGTCCGGGCAAAAACACAGACTCCAACCACCCCAGTGAAGCCGGGGCACAGCCTGTAGGAGGAACTTCATCACCAAGATGCTGTAATGACACCCTCATGCGACGACAAGTTGAAACCGTTACAGCAGTAACCACCAAGCAACAAGGCCTGGCCTGCCCAGTCTAGAAGCCTCCAACTGGCCGAACTTCCACCCACGCACCTGCGACTGAACCCGGACGACCCTCCAACGCGGCCGCCGCTGCGAGCAGCCAAAGCCTCGTCAGGGGTGGCTGCGAAGAGGAGAGCCGCGCCGAGGAACGCTGCCGCTGGGAGAGCAAGCTTCTCGGGTAGGCTCTTCTCCTCAGGCTGGCGCTGGCTGGCCAGAACTACAACGCGGGGAGCCCTGATCGTTGGCTGTGGCGCGCTTCTGCGTGCGGTGAACAACGCCCTGCTGCTGGGCGCCAGGGAGAGAGTGAACACCATGGTAGGTTCCTACACCGCAGCTACAACAAGCCCTTGAGGTTTGAAATCGAAGTTAAGCCTAGAGTCGCTGGGCAAGGCGTTCCAGAGGGCCGAGTTGGGCAGATATTACAAGCGCCACGGAGGCAAACTTGAGCGGGAGGCCAGGGCGCGATAACCACCTGTCAGGGGTTGGCATCCTTGTACGCTCCAGCTGAACAGTTTTTTTGGCAAATCAACATAAACAATGTCTCCAGAACGTCTAGCGTTCGTGCTTATTGACGGGATTGGGGACGTCACCATCCCTGCCCTTGGCAGCAGAACTCCCCTTCAGGCAGCCACCGTACCCTACCTGAACGCCGTTGCAGGTGAAGTTCGCTTGATCAATAATGATCTGCCCGCAGCAGACGACCCAGGGCCTTCCCCTGACCTGGTGCTTGCTATCTTGGGTGGGGCAGGGTAAGGGTACCCTTGCCCACCACGCACGCTCAGGTGACCTCCTCTGGCATGTTGCAGCGGCCGGGTTCAACGGATTGATGGACCCTGTGGAGCCTGGCCTTGCCTGCGGCAGTGACACATCCCACCTGTCCATCTTTGGGTGGGTAGTGGCACCTCTGCTCCCTTTGGCGGGTGGAGGAGGAGTGCTTCCATCTGACGCCCGGCAGTACCGCCTAAATAACATGCGACACGTGGGGGCAGGGTAGCCGCATGTTATACCAGCCCCTATCCACCAGCTCACCAGCTGTCACCACAATTGCCATTATACCCGCTTCTTCAGGGGCTACTAGCACACGCCTTGTGCCCCTTCCATGCATATCCAATTGTTCAACGTCCACAGGTACCCCCCCTGCCCACTGAGCTGTTCCTTGCTACTGGGGGTCCGGTGTCACATTGTGCCGCAGGTACGACCCCCGCCACTACTACCGTGGCCGAGGCGCTTTTGAGTCCATGGGCGCCGGGTTGGCCATGGCACCCGGTGACATCGCCTTCAAGTGCAACTTTGCCACCCTGGACCCCGTCAGCGGCCTCGTGCTGAGGCGCCGCGCTGATCGACGCTTTGAGACGCTGGGCCCGCTGCTGTGCGCTGCGCTGGACGGGCTGGCGCTGCCGCGCTTCCCCCAGCACGCTGTGAGCGTCAAGTATGCCACTGAGCACCGCTGCGGGGTGGTGGTGAGGGGCCCCGGCCTGAGTGACGCCATCAGCGGGACGGACCCACTGAGAGATAATCTGCCCCTCCAGGTGCGATCAGACCGTGGATGATAGCGAGCAGTTCTGGTGTGTCCCTCTATGCACAGGGTCGTTTTGGCGAAGGAGTTGCTTGCGTAGGACCCTCGTTGAGCGCCAACCTTGGAACCCGCGATGTGGGGAGTTGGGGGGTCGTTTAGTGCTGCTCCACCTTCTTATTGCAGTAGCAAGCTTATGCTGCTATGGGGGTTTGCCTTCAGTACAACTTGGCATCTCATTCCCACCCCTGGGGTACTGCAAAGCGCTGGCCTCCTTCGGCTCCCCCAAAAGCAGGAGCACCCCACAACGGACCCTTGCCAGAAAACCCATACTCAGCTGCCTGTACTGAAGTATATGTACCTGCCGCTACTGGTTCATTCCCAGGGTGAATTTCAAGGCAGCAAGCACAGCAGCGAAAGAGTATCTCATCGCTGAGCCGCCCCATGCTGCTGCAGGTGGTCAGGCCCCTTGATGACTCTCCCGAGGCAGCGCATACCGCCGAGGTGGTCAACCAGCTGTCGGCCGCCATCCGGCAAGTGCTGGAGGCAAGCCAAGCAGGGTTTCCACGCCATGCAGCATCCCCTTGTCTGTACAGTGCATATAGTGTTCTGGAGACTGTCTTGGGGTCTCTCAGCAGTGTGTCTGACCAGCAGTTTGCCGTTTGCAGTTCGTCTGGACAGCAGTTTTGTCTGCCAAGCATGGCTTGGCGGCCTTCATCTTGGCGTGACAGTGCTTGATCACTTTTTTTGGGCGGGGCGGTGCCTCGTAGTGGCCTGTGGGGTATCACCCGGCTTTGGGCTTACTGGCTGTGTATAGGCCTAAGCCACTGCACAGCGGGACGGGCCTGCTGTACATGTGTCCCTCCCATTTGTCTTGTCCACAAACCTTTTTTCACCCACCAAAACATGCATGCCTTACCTGCTTTCAGCCGCGGCGGCGCCTCCCATGCAGTCCTCGGTACCCCAGTTTCGGTACCCCACACCTCCTTCCTGCAGCCTGCAGCATCCAGGAAAGCACTCATGCTATGCCCTTCTCCCACGGGGCTCGCTGAAATGCGCCGTGCGTGTCCCTGATAACAGGGCCATCCCGTCAACAAGCAGCGGGTCGCCGAGGGCAAGCCGCCGGCCAACATAGTGCTGCTGCGGGGGTGCGGCTCGCGGCTGGCAGTGCAGCCATTCCTAGAACGCCATGGGTGAGCCGCTCTTTACTGAAGTGAATGGTTAGGTGGGGGTGCATGAGGCTGGGTGTGGGGTGTAGCCGTGGTGTGTGTGATATGTGTTGGGTAGGGCCTGGGCCTTGGCTTGCGATGTGATGGAAAATAGAGGTCCAAGGTGCAATAAGCAGGCCTGCCGCTTGCTTAAGTCCCAAGAAGCGGATCCCAGCTCACTCCGCCCAACACCGCCTCCCGGCACACAGGGTAGGCCCCACCCGCCAAGAAGTTGGCGCAGGGCTAGGCATGTGGCGTGTCAGAGTCTCATTCACTCAATTCTTCTACCTGATGGATGTACTGGTATGTTATGGCAAACCAGCGCCGAACACAAGGAGGGATGTTTTGGGGCGACAAAGCAGTCATGAAAGTTGCTGGATGCCATCCTGGTGGGTGTTTCACACAGCCCCCTGTCCAACCCCACCCCGTAGCCTGCGGGGCTGGCATGGGCCGGCATGGTAGCTCCCAAGAGAATACATCACTAACTGGCCAGCCAATGGGGGCGCTGTGACACCCGCCCTGCCTGCCATTTTTCTCTTTTTTTCGAACCACCCTTACAGGACCCCCCCTTTCCCCCGTAGGCTGCCACCCTTACAGGAACCCCCCTTTCCCTCCGTAGGCTGCCACCCTTACA
>BBXU01002765.1:0-16850 GCA_001598975.1 Parachlorella kessleri
CCCTCCGTAGGCTGCGGGCGTGCATGGTAGCCCCCACCAAGATCATCGCGGGGCTGGGCATGTCCCTGGGCTTGGACGTGCTGGAGGCGGAGGGGGCCACCGGCGACTACCGCACCCTGTTCCACAAGAAGGCGGAGGTCATTGCCAAGGCGCTGACGACAGGTAGGGGAGGCCCCTCTGCGTGTGGGTGTGGGTATGTGGGGGAAGGGGGGGGGTCCTGTGTGTGTGGTGTTGGGGGTGGTGGTGGTGGTGTTAGGACCGCTTGAGAGCATCAGTGTCACCCAGGTATAACCCAGGGTACAGGTGGGTGCATTCGGGGCGCTTGTTGGGGTCAGTGGGTGGGTAGGTGGTCACTGTGTGACATCACTTGCCAGCCTTGTGGGAGAGGAAGCAATTAACAGCTTGGCCTAGCAAGTAACAGCTTGGCCTAGGAAGCATTCTGTATGAGCCAGCCTCCTCGGCTGCTTACTGGTCCCTGCACTGCCCTGCAATGGATGTGCTCGATTGCGCTTCCCGGTGAGCAACTTCATGGTACTCGCAGCTGTGGTGAATCGGTGCCGGCGCAGGCGGCTACGGCTTGGGCTTTTTCTTTCAGGGGGGGACCCCGGAGGTGGCTACGACTTTGGCTTTGTTGGTGGGAGACCCCAGAGGTGGCTACGACGTTGGGTTTTTTTTATTTTGGAGCCCGCAGGTGGCTATGACTTTGGCTTCCTGCACATTAAAGCGGTGGATGACACGGGGCATGACAGGCTGGTGGACCTCAAGGCAAGTGCGGTAGAAGGAGTACCTGCAGTACAGGGGTAGTAATCATACATGAGGCGACCGCATGGTACAGAACGGTGCGATGCCTTTTGGCGTGCGCTGCACTGGTTTGGATGGCACGCATGGATGTCAGCATTAAGTACAACAGCATGATTGTAATTGGTTGGTGCGCTAACTTATCAAATACACTGTGCCGCTGCTGATGACATGCCTCTCCGCAGGTGAAGTAATCAGTGAGTGTTTGTTGGGAGGCAGGGTGGGCCAACATGTAGTACCTTTGCTGGGTGACGCAGAGCAGGCGTAGCAGGTCTTGCTGAGGCCCTTGAGAAGGGTCGCCTGCCCTTTTATCAAGAATGAAAAGCGATAGATTGACAGACAATTTTTGGTGTGTTGCACTGAAAAAAGGTGGTTATATCAATAACGGTGTCGCCCTCTCCCTGCGGTGCAGGTGAGGTATGAGGAGGTGGTGGACCGCATGGTGGGGCAGCTGCTGCGCCTGCTGTGGCAGGCAGAGCGCGCAGGGCGGGGGCGCTACTCCCTCGTCGTCACCGGCGACCACTCCACCCCCGTGGAGTTTGGGGACCACTCCCACGAGCCGGTGCCCTTTGCCATCGCCCGAGTCAGGGATGTGGTGAGTGGCAGCCTGGCGGTCACTGCGAGCCTGGTGCCTACGGCAACTTCTCTCAAGGGTAGTGCTATGCGCTTGAATGGTTGATGCCGCTATCACATTGGCGCTTCGTCCTCTTGATACCTGGGAAATGAATGGAATCAGATCATGACCTAAGGCAACAGCCAAAGGCAACAGCCGGCCCGTACACACATAGACACTCAGTAGTACTGGTACTAGCTAGTAATAGTTTTTATGGTCAGCACATTATGCATAGGTGCATGTTGTCGCTGGCGTCCTTGCATTGGGTGGAAGCCAGGTTACCAATCCGGCCGCAAGAGGTGCCAGCTGCGTGTGGTGCAGGTTGCTGCCCTGGGAGGCACCACTGCCATCGAAGCTGTTCCACTGGAGCCTATCCCGCACCCGCACCAGCAAGAACCCAGCAGCGCTGCTGCCACAGCCGGCGTAGCAGCCGGCGCCTTGGCAGCAAGCGGCAGCGCTGCACAGCATGCCTCAGCGGGCCCGGCGGAGGCGCTAGAGGCACATGGTGGCATCCTTCCAGCACTGGCAGCCCTACAGCAGCAGGTAGCCCTGGGGACAGGCCAAGAAAAGCTGGCGGTTGGACTAGACCAACGAAGGAATGGCTGTGATGGGTCGAGTAGGGAGCCAGCGCAGCCATCTGTAGCCTCCAGTGCTTCTGGTGCTAGTCGCGAAGGGGAGGCTCTAGTCATGCCGCCAGGGGTGGTGCCTGGTGCACGGCGGCACCCCTTGTCATTGCCTGATGGCGCTGTCAGCGACCGGCAGGGGCAGGCCCAGCCGCTGGAGCAGCCGCAGAGAGGCAAAACAGAGTCTCAGAGCTTGGGTGGGGCGCCGCCTGGTGCTGAGCCACTGTCACCAGCACTTGGCCTCTGTGGAGATGGAGTGCAGCGGTTCAGTGAGATTGATGCTGCTGGCGGGGCTCTAGGCAGGTTCCCAGGCAGCCAGGTTATGACGCTGGTGAAGCAGTTTGTTGGCCTGGAGCAACCTGTGTGACCGTATGGCAGGGCTGCGGAGGCTGCCGCAATGCACAGCTGACACTAAGATGTTGCACGCCTTGGCAAGTCCATGCATTCGAATTTATTAGGGAGTTTCTGTGCGATGCAGCAGTTTACTTGAAATATGGTAATACTTTACCTGAGTAATTGACATCCACAGTCGTCCATCCTGTCGGTATTCTGGCGGCATGAGGCACGTTGCATGTTTCACCAGCCCAGACACCCTCAATAAGAGTTCCTCCCTCTCCCCATGCTCACTAACAGTTAATTTTAGTCAGCTTCTGACTAACCCAGACAAATCATCTTTGTATGCTGGTGAACTCCATCAAGGGATCCCGTGGCATGCCACTGAAGGTCTGAGTCGTAGGTGGTGGAGTTGCCCGGCAGTACTGGCTCGATGGGCACCGATAGCTCGACTTCCAAGCTGCTCATGGTGGCAGCGGTGTCGGCGTCAGGCTCAGCTGCCCTGACATACGCAGTGATGCGCAGGAACTCTAGGGCGCGCAGCAAGGCAGCGGCGGCTAGGCGAAGTGATCACTCCTCCTGCTGCGGGACGCCGCCAACCAAGAAGGACCCGTACGACCCCAGCCCTCGGACAGGGCAAGTGTTCCTTGAAAAGTGTTGTGCAAGAGCTCCTGCTCCCGCTATAGCGCTTGTCTGGCATAAAGTGCTGCAAACCAGGTGGCACTGCACCTAGGCACAGCGGTGAGCGTATCCCCTGCCTGCCTGCAGGTACCTATCCTGGGACGACTACTTCATGGCAGTTGCTTTTCTGAGTGCCCAGCGCTCAAAAGACCCCAACAAGCAGGTACGTAGGGTTAACATACTTCGGATTTGTCAGTGCTTGGCAAGGTGGCAGAGGTTGTGCACCCAGCATATAGCGGGACGCACCAGCGGCATGCAAGGTGGCAAGGACGGTAAGGCGGAGCTGCCAGCGTATGACCATGAAGAAGAGCTGTGTTCTGCTGACTCACGTGGTGGCCTGCCAGTACCGCTGAGGTGGTTCTTGTTCAGCAAACTTGCCATCATGCCTTTCCCTTGCAGGCAAAACCGCGATAGTTCAGCGGCTGGCCCCTATGGGAACAACATTGACACAGAACTGCTGCTCTCTGTGTCAGTACTTCGCTATCCTCCATTTCCTGCCTGCCTGCGCAGGTGGGCGCCTGCATAGTAGACGAGAACCAGGTCATCTGCGGCATCGGCTACAACGGCTTCCCACGCGGCTGCCACGACAGCACGCTGCCCTGGGCGAAAAAGGCGCGTGGCGGCGACCCGCTCCAGACCAAGTACCCCTATGTGTGCCACGCCGAGATGAACGCGATCCTCAACAAGAATGGCGCCTCGGTGGCGGGCGCGGTGAGTGCTAGCTAGCTAGCTTGCTAGGCAGGCATGAGTTCAGGGAGACACAGGGTACGCAGGAGCTAGGGCAAGCAGCCTTAACTGCTGTGTGGTTGTGCAAGGTAGCCAAGCATGTAGACAGCTAGACAGGAGGCAGGGGTGCAGTGCGCGCTGGCAACTGGCCATCCTTGTGAATTACATGCGGGACAGCGCTGCACTTTATTAGTTTTGATGCTGGTGCCCTAGCATATTGCAGTAGGCCATAATCTGAGGCCCGTCTGGCAATTGCCGGCCCGGCCGCGCTATGGATTCCCCAGCAAGGGTATCCTATGTCACCCACAGATGCACATCAACCCGCCACGTCCTGCGCAGAAGATCTACGTGACAATGTTCCCCTGCAACGAGTGCGCCAAGCTGCTAATACAAGCGGGAATCAGAGAGATTGTTTACCACGAGGACAAGCTGGCCCCTACTCGGCCCCCAAGCCCCAGCAAGGACGGCTTCAGGTGGGGTAGCAAGCAGTGGCTACAGTGTCTCGCCTATGCTGGGGGCTGGAAAGTCTGAGAGCAAGGCTCAACCTGGTCGGGCAATGCCTTTGGATAACCCCCATGAGTGAAAGCGGTTGCCAGCAGCAACTGCCTGCGAAGGACTCTGTCCCTACACTCGTGTCATGTCGTGCTGAAGACTCCTAGCTGGCAGCACCTGCATAGGGATGAGTGGGGCGACAGAGCAGCACCTGCATGGGGATGAGTGGGGTGACTGAGCATCACTGGCTGCAGAAGGTTGGACATGCAAGGAATTCCGACGGGCGTGTAACAGCTAGCGTGTCCTGCCTGCCCCGCCCCTGTTCCATCCTGGGCCGGTGAAGCACCCAATGTTTTCTTGGTTATCGATACCTGCTGTCTTGTGGTAGCACCCCCGACCCCTTTCCGTCCCAACACAATGGTTTCTACTGGGACCGCGCTATGCCTGCTGCAGGCCCGGTAAAAACCAATGTGTTGGGATGGTAAGGGTTAGAATGCCCCACAGTGCCCCACAATGGGTTTTATCGGGACTGCGCTATGCCTGCTGCAGGCCCGACCAGCAGTACGCAGCCTCTAGGAAGCTGCTGGCCCTGGCGGGGGTCACCCTGCGGCAGCACCGCTTCCGCAGCCCCGTGACGCTGCGGCTGACTAACCACCCGGCGTATCCGGTCCTCCGCAGCGTGGACAGCGCGGCGGTGGCCGTGGAGACCGCTGCCGCTGCGGCGCTCGCTGCTGCTGCTGCTGCTGCCGCGGCGGCGGCGGCGGCCAGCACGGGACAGCAGCAGCAGCAGCTGCTGGCGGGGCATGGCCCCCAGGAGCTGCCGTGGAAGGGGGCCAGTGGGGCTCTTGTGGCATGGCCTAGCAGCTGTGGTAGTCACACTGCGGGAAGCGGCCCTTGGGGGCTGCAGCAGCCACAGCAGCCACCCTGCAGCGACTGCCATGCCGCAGCGCTGGCATTAGAACCCTCTGACAGCGCAGCAACAGCCGTCTCCAGGGTGGAAGGAGCCCCAGCAATTGAAGCCCTTGTCGCTTTGGCACAATACTATAGCTCTTCACAGCACGAGGAGCAGCAGCTGCAGCAGCAAGAGGAGGATGGCAGTACGAATGCCCATGGCAGCGTGCCAGGGCTAGTAGCAGTTGCGGGGCAAACCATAGGTGCGCCGCCGCAGGTTGACGCAGCCTGGGCCAGCAGTGTGCTGGAAAGCCTAGCCAGGCTGTTCCCGACGAGAGTGCAGGCATCGCCTGCAGCAGCCCTGCAGTGCGGCCCGCTTGACGCTGGCCAGCAGCCGGGGCAGAGTGTTGAGGGTGGCAGCGCCGCAGCCTCCCCTGCCCCGGGGGAGTGCAACAGTCGCCCCACAGGGCAGGGCAGCACTGATGAGAGCCCGGAGGGGACAGGAGCAAGCTCGGTCGCAGCAGAGGAGCCCTTAGAAGGTCAGCTGAGCCCTTTGGTGCATGCTGCTCCTGACGCTAGCTTGGGGCAGGCGGAGGGCGATGCAGCAGTTGCTGGGTTGGCCATGCCGGAGGGCGGCCTTGCCGCCTTGGTCGAAGTTGAGGAGGCGCTGGCGGCAACAGCAGCAGGGGCAGGAGAGGTGGCAGCAGCTGGTGATGGGGAGCTTGCTGGTGGCAGCGGCAAGTCGGCCGAGGCCACGGCCAGCCCAGCTGTGAGCTTGGCAACGACTTTGGTTGCATGAGTTGTCGATGGGTGGCAGGGCAATGCGAACAGGGAGGAGATAGGGGTGATCTGGAACTGACAGGCCGGGGTTGCTGCCAGTGGCTGGGGGCCTTTGCTTGGCCAAGATGTCTGCATTATCATAGACATTATCATGGGTGGCAGGTAGTGCGAACAGATCTTGTTGAACTGCATTGGCAGGGCTGGGATGCTAGTAATGCTGGTGACAAGCACAGACGGCATGCTATAGAGGTGCATGCTAGTCTGACCGTGGATGAAGGTGGTTGGCTGGTAAACTGAACTAAGTTTGACAGGCACGCCTTCTGGACTAAACGTAATGTTCCTCCCCACCATCAACAAAATTGGTCTCATATTCGACGACGCGAGAGTCAAGGCAGTTACAGACAGCTGGGATAAACCCAGCCACCACTACGCCACTTAGAACTCACCACACCCGTCATCAACTGCAGTGCTGGCATAAGCAGGCAGAAAGCAGTGGACAAACCTGCGCATTATTGATAGATCAATGTCTGGACGGCACACACGAGAAAACTTGGCCAGCCTCCAGGCTCCACCAGAAGCCCTATGAAGGACCGCCGGACGAGGCTCTTCAGCCAGCTTTGAAAATGTGTTGCCCAATAATGAAAGCATGGCGGCCCCAAAGCCACCAACGAAATAGAATGGCACCGGCACTGGCTCCAGGGATGTGCACCCGACCTCCCTCCCAGCATGCAAAACTCATGATATATACCAAAAACCAGCACAGTAATGTTGCAAACGCCCCTCGCTACCCATTACCGCACTAGGACCACTAGCTACGTGACTAGCTGCACAAAAATAATACAATGCTCCCCGCAATAACCATCTAACAGTCACAACCAGCCCCTGCGCAGCAGTGCTGTTGTTTCTTCACCACGGATAGCAGTTCGAAAGCACACAAGCCAAGCGGCAGGCGCACATAGGAATGCTCCGAGGGAGATAGACAGGGGGAGGCAATCAATATTCAACACCAGACAGCATTGTAAGCTGGCAGGCAAGCAGGCAAGCAACATGCAACATGCAGGACGCTAAGCAACGACTAACATGCACAAGCAATAAACAAGGACGACTAAGATTGCGCCTCAGGTTCACTGTTCCGGTTGAACATTAGTTGTGCGGAATATATATGCAAGATGGGTGATACGGTGCCTCCCCATGCATTGAGCATTTCAAGCTGCTCCTGGAAAGAGACATGCGCGCCATCGCACCAAACGAAATTCCAAAATCAGTTGGATCACCACCGTCCCCTGGCACTACTACTTCACAGCTGGCAGCATGACTCACAGCCGCCATTATTACCTAGACGGGGCCCTGCTCACCCAATTGGGGCCCCATGCAGTCAGCCTGGCACACAGGTAGCAAAGCACTCCTTGGACCCTGCTGGACTCTGCCCACGCTCCAAGTACCACTGGGGCCCAGACCTGCCCTTGTGAGGCACCGAACGCTGTCCAGCACTGCTGTCAAGTACCTCTCAGCCTGGTGTTCCCGGCACCAGCTGCAGCAGCCAGCAGGGCAACAGGCCCGGGGCAGGCGGGCCCCCAGCAGGGCGCTGGCTAGCTGTTATGGCTCGCGGTTGGCGAGGCAGGGACAGCGATGGGGCATGGCCCAGCGGTCTGATCACTATCGTGACTGCCGCTGCTGCTAATGGGAGCGGCCGAGCCCTCAAATCGCTGGTACATCTGGTGCAGCGAGAGAACCTGCACGCAGAGTGAGCGAGTGGTCACAGGCGGCCAATCAGTGGCAACTAGGGAATTCGTAATTACAAAGCAGCGGCAGCTACTGGCAGCCACTCTTCTGAGTGAGGCTGACCAGCTCTGCCGAGCAACTGAGGTCAGCTTGCTTCAAACTTGAAGCTCCACCAGCAGCCGCACTTCCCATAACTGTCTCCCAGCCAGCAAGATCTGTGTCTTAATGTCGTCCCCAACATCAGGAACCGCCCACAGGGCACTCACCAGGTGGTCCAGAGGCACTTGGTGTGTGGCGGAGGTGCCAGGGGCCCGATACTTCTGGCTCTTCTTTGACCAGTCGCCCGAGGGTCGGTTGGGGTACTTCCGCCGGAAGGCAGCCTGTAGGGGTTCACGATACGAATATTCTCAACCTGCTGACGCCCACAGTGAGCTTGTCCTGCATGGACGGCAAGCAAGATGGAGCCCCTGCACAGACAGTGCCATGTTGGGTGCCCCAAACGCCTTGCTGCTGGCCACTGCGTGCAAACAAAGGTTGGACCTCCCAGAAGTCCTACCGACACAGCTGTACACCACTGAGAGGAGGATGCCGTGGTGCCCACCAACTTTCGCCCCCGCCGCACAAAGGAAAACTGGCAGCCCACCTCACAATGCCCCCTACAAGCCCCAGCAATCTCACCTGCGTCTCGCCGAGCAGGTCTCTCAGCCGCAGCTTGGTATCCTGGGAGACGTCTGCCCACGTGAGCGCAGGGTTGAGGTCAAACACCCAGCGGCCAGACGCTGCCTCCTTCTGCCCCACAAACAGCACCACTTTCTTGGCTGTGCGAGGGTTGTGGAGGTTCATGCGGAGCCACGTGGTGAGGGCAGCCCACTCCTTGTCCCCCTCCCGTGTCCCACTGCTGCCGCCGCTCGTTGCCATGGGTGCTGCAGCTGCTGAAGCCTCGGCTGCGCTGCAGGCGACGGCGCTGCCACCAGCGCAGGAGATGGAGGGCTGCTCTGGCTGTACGCCTGGAACTGGAACAGAGGCGTCGCTGGCGCTGCTGTCGGCCGCCCCCTCCTCCTGCTGCTGCTGCTGCGCCTGCTTCTGCAGGTGACGCAAATGCAAAAAAGCCTGTCAACTGCTATCCTCACACCTTGCCACAATTGCACAGTAAGCACAGCTGCAGGACTGCGAGCACTGGGATGGAACCCCTGCAAACCGCCGACGACCGGATGGCATCAAAAAAAAGCCTAGCACGTAAGATAAAAGCTCACAGACTCTGGCACACGAGTGCCAATCCTTACCCGGGACGCCCCGCGCCAAGTGTAAGACCTCCGTGGGAGGATGATGGGGGCCCCAGAGGCACCATTGTGAATCACCCTAACCTTGGAGGGCCGGTACTCCTCGTCTGCACACATAAGCAGTACAATCAGAGCCCCTGCTGGTGAATATTTGGTGGCTTAGCCTGCAAAGGCCGGCAGCGGGCTGCAGCGCACACTGGCAAGGGGGTGCGTTACAAGCCTTGCAAAGCCCTGAGAAGCCGGGACCGGAGCCTTGGCGTTCCAAGCAACTCTCTCTCTCTCTTTCTCTCTCTAGAGCAGCAAAACTCACCATCAGACTGCTCCTCGTCGCTACCCACACCTGGCTGCTGCACTGCTGCCCGTGGCCGGGTACCTCTGCTGGGAGGCTTGCTGCAAATGGCCTGCTTCAGTGGTGCGCTGGTGGGAGCAACCGTCCAAGGGCTTTCCCGTGACGTAAAACGAAGGCCGGCGAGAATCTCAGCGCCCTCGAGACAATCCTCTGGCTCCTCCTGTACCGCAGCAGCCGCCCGCAGGGATTATGCGAGGAGCGGCGGTGCCACTCCGAGAGCCTAGGAACCTTGGACTCCTTTTTCAATTATTATATGGTATGTTTAAAGCTTGGGTCGTGCTGGCCGACCCAAGGCAGCCGACGCATCGATTACCAACAGCGTTGCAACAATGCAATTCTTGCCGAACTCACCTGCTCTACGTGTGAAGCCTGACGGCCCACCCTTTGCGACTCTCGGCGCTGTGCCAACAGCATTCCTGCTCACTCGGACAAATCGGGAGGCGTAAGGTCCGCTGGTGTTGTGGCTGCTGCTAAAGGCAGGTCAGCTGGAGTCGACCTTGCCAGCATCTCAACAGGAAGTGAACCAGATAAGAATTGGCAGTCTTGCGTGCGAGGGTAAGGACTGGGGATTAGTAGCGGTGACCACTTTATGGCGGACGCTTTTGAGCGTGGTTTCCTCCTCGAGGCGCGGCCACCTGTTCTTCTTGTCAGACGCGGTGGTGAGATGGTAGTTTTCTGCTGATCACTGCTCGGTGACGGGAAGGCTTGAGAGCTGGGGCCTGGCTGAGGAACTTTCTTCCCTAGTGTCATGACAGTTCACCCTAGGACTTTTCACTATAACACGTGGCCATGTGGCTGCTGTCTGCTACTTTCGCAAAAGCCAACCCCCGGAAGTGCCTCCGACCGTGTCTTGGACTGTGGGCCAGGCTGCCGGCGGCAGTTAAAGCCTTGGTGTAGTGCCAGCTGCACTGCTGAGCTTGTTGCAGCTCGGGCCCCTTATGCAGCTCACCCAAGCACTATCCAGCCAAGTCAGAGCAGTTTTCCCTTACGCCTCTTTGGTTCGCTTGCCCTTCCACCAGCAACAAAACCAGAGCATAACTGCATGAAACTCTGTCAGCCCAGAATACCCATACCTCCTCTCTGATCGCAATATCTGCCACCCCAAACAAAACCACACGCCTAGTACTAGCACAGGTGCCACCTGCACCTCACTGGTGGCACCCTGGAGTCCCACGTTAGTGCCTCACTCTACAGCGGAAGATCCCCAGAGCCCAAGGCAAGGTCAGGCGCGAGTTTAATTCAACAGGTGCGTGTATGGCATCATGCCTTCTGGCCCCCACTTGCATCGGTCCCTAAAAAGCCGCGGAGTCCATCTTGAGGTCTGTCGCCACCATCTGCATAGAGCACATAGCGCAGCATAGCGGGCCTAACCTCTGGGCCATGCCGCACAAGTGCTCCAGGCATGTGCCGCCTGCAGTCAAAACCAGTACCATGGCATATGCACCACCTTTGCAACAGCTTGTCCAGACTGTGGGGCTGCAGAGCATGAGGGTGACACCAGCTCCCTAAGCCCTTTGCATCAGCAGAGTAGAGATGCTGCCTGTAACTCCCAGCCTATCATAGTCCTAGCCGGCCTGCCACAAGCCCAGCTCCACCAACACAGCAACTCAACCCCAGCTCTCTGTGTCTGGCCCTCAATTGGGCTCTCCCACCTTGGCTGCGATGGGGTGGTAGCTTCCCCTGCTGCTCTTGAAGGTCTCTAGGGCTAGCTCCTTGGCCGCGCCACTCTTCGAGGCAAACAGCGCCCGGTACAGCGGCCGCAGGTACTGCAGCAAGCAGCGCAAGGCATGCTTATGTGTGCCTGCAAATGACGTAGCGTGACCGGCGGCAGGGCGGCCGAGCAAGTGCAGCATGGCCTATGCAGCCGCCCAGACTAAAGCAGAGCTTGTGAGTGCTGGCAGCGTGCCGCATGGAATCTAAATGGAGCAGAAGCCTAGAAAAGTGGGGGTTGGTTGCTACTGGGCCTACCTTCATGCGGCCCTGCTCCTGGAGGAACTGCTGCACCTTTGGCAGGATGGCCTCGTCGCCTGCAGGCGGGGGGGGGGTCAGGAGGGCATGTAGCAGGTCAGTACACATGGGCAGGCAGGGGTGGCTGACGAGGGAAGTCCCCGGAAAATTCAAGGCTGGCAGTGCATCAACCAACACTCCCTGACCAAGGCCGGCTGGAACCTGGCCCCAATGCTATACGAAGTTTGCGTTGCGGCTGCCAAGGCTGAGCTGTTTACAAGGAGGGAACACACCCCGCCCTGCCCAAGGACCGCTACACACAGCTCCCCCACTGAGGTGGCGGCTGCCATGGTGAATAGTAGATGCCGAACAGCATGCCACCACCTTACAAGCCACTTTCCCAAAGCCTCCGATGCCTGCCTTCTGCCGACAACCCGCCACGACGTTGTGCACATTTCTAGCTCAACTCCTTCTACCCTACTTGGTGATACCACCCCAACTGCTCTGTTGCACCCAGGGCAACGAACGAGTCCCAGGAAGCATCAGCTCCCCATTTCGAACTTTCTCCATGCTTTCCATGTCACGAAAGCTTGCAGTGGCCTCCAAGGCCTCGCAGGTACTGAAGAACTCACCCGCCTTCACGCAGAGCTGGTACCAGGACGCCCGGATCTCGCCATTCCGCGAATCGTCCAAGCCATACAGCGCCGCCAGCTTGCGCGTGGTGGTGGGGTGCAGCGGCTGCAGGGACCGCAGCGCCCCCAGCACCTCCAAAAAGGCCACCACCTGCACGCACAGCACGACAGCCGTGCAATCAGACCCCCCTGGTTGAGCGCTTACTGCCACCTGCGCGCACAGCACGACAGCCGTGCAATCAGACCGCCCGGCTTCAGCGCTTGACTTTGACTGAGGGAGGGCCGCCGCCTTCACACCATCGCTCTGAAATTTGTTTGCCTCAGCACTTGACTCCGGCAAAGAGACGGCTATCCAAGCCCCAGTGTGTAAGCCCAGCACCTCTTTCAAAACCGCATGGGATCCGCCGCTTTTATTCTCCATGCTGCTCTAGCTCACAGCCTCAACATGCCACCGGGGCAAACTGAGCAAGAAGAACAAGGCTTACCCAAGAATCGGCACATAAACCCTATGCCCCATGTACTGCTAGAGCTGCTTCACACTGCCGCCTCAGCCACCAAATAAGCCCAAGAAGCGTATGCACCACCCACCCACCCAGGCAGCACTCATACAGCTGGCAAGAGCTGCGGCACCTGCTGCCTTCGGCGGCTACAGCCCCTCGGGCTCAACTTTCCGCGTTGCAAGGCTCATGAGAGAATGTACAGCCCACCTACTGGTGCTCCTGCCCATATCTCTCGCCACGAGACCAGGTGATGTGAACAAGGTTCAGCAAATGCACCTGGTAGGAGCTCCACCCTTGGAGGTCGTCCTTCCCGCTGCCGTCTGGCCCCTCACCCGGCGCCCCAATGCCCATGACATCATATGTATGCCACTTGACAGCCAGGTTGTTGGCCTCCTTCGCCAGGCTCTCATCATAGCTGTTCACCGGGGGTGGCATGCCTGCAAAAAGCACAGATATGGGCAAAAGCACCGCATTTGAGCAGGGTTGGGCAACATGTGAGTGGACTAGTGCCACATTACTGTATGCAGAATGCACGTTGACGTAAATTACAATGAGCCAGCCAGATATGGATGACATGGGCCGCCCAGCCACACCATACCCCCCTCCCATCTTTCCCAACACAGCAGCCTTACACCCACCTGGCTTGTAGAGCCAAGTGTCCCAGTCGATTTTGGTGACCTCGGGGACTGATTCGGCAAAGTAAGAAAGGAAGAAGGCCTTGAAATCGTCAGTAGTCAGCGTCTTGCCCTTAAACTCCTGCAGAAGGGATTTCATTTCACGTCGGCAAGGATAAGCCAGTGTGGTCGCTCAACTATGTGAGGACGCACCTGCGCAGGGCACAATTGGTGTGATATGGAGGGGAGGCCAACTCCACAGGAGCAAGCTGAGGGGGAGTGGGGGGCGGCAGTGGGATGTGAGCGCTCGTGCATGCAGCTGCGCCG
Organism: Parachlorella kessleri; assembly: GCA_001598975.1. Classification (NCBI taxonomy): domain Eukaryota; kingdom Viridiplantae; phylum Chlorophyta; class Trebouxiophyceae; order Chlorellales; family Chlorellaceae; genus Parachlorella; species Parachlorella kessleri. The sequence goes on from BBXU01002765.1 coordinate 13,309, forward strand.
ATATCGCACCTGGACATACGCCTTGAAAAACTTCTCAAACACCGGAGCACCTCCCACCATCTCCTGCGCGGCGACAAATTGAGTCAAGCAATGCATCATAGCGATGCATCAGCAGTGCCAGAGTCGCAGCAGGTGCTGCCGAGGCAGCATGGGCGGGGGCGAGGCAATAATTGCAGCCCTGGGGGGTACCGCAGGAGGCTCCATGAATAGGGCCTATAATTTAATGGTCTAGTCTAGTCTAGTCTAACAGCGTACCGCCACCTGACCATGCTGCCGTGAGTCCCCCAAATGGGGCGGCCAACAAAAAGCCAGGATGTACTATGCCCACAAACCACAATATCCAAGTACCAATTCTTAATGGAATGACACAATGTCCCTCAACCCTTGGTGCGAGACCCTCAAGCAGAGTGAGGTTGTGGGACACAGGGAGGCGGCAGAACGGGCTGCCAGCAGCCCCCACTTCCCCATGAACTGCCATCTCCTCACTTGTAGGTAGTGCAGGAGGTAGAAGCCCTTGTCTGCAAGCAGGGAGGCAGCACAGCAGGGCAGCTACCTCACACATCAGCATGCTTTGGGTGCTAGTGGCCGGAGGAGGAGTGCGACGAAGGGGTGAGCGAGACCTTAACATGCTAAAGACGTCAACGGAGGCAAGAAGGTAGGAGATACTACCATGCCATGCTCTTAGTAATAGCGCAGGAGCACAGAGTCGATCATCATGGTGGCCATGGGTGGGCCCCAGAAGACGACCAGGTAGCCTGCTGGGCTGTGGGCCTCCCTTGGAACGCTTCAGCTATGAAAAAGGCAAGGCACTTAGTCTCTGCCACCATGACTCAGCCCATGGGTCATGCAATAGCGCCTGATGGGCGTGGGTAGTCACTCACCGTAGGGCACCCGAGAAAAGGCGTCGTCAGGGTCGGTGCCACCTGCATGGCGGTACTACATCCTGAAACGTGACACCTCTTGTATGACTGTCAAACCCTGCTTCAACACAGGGTCCTGGTTGTTGGTTACTGTACACTTTGGGGCGCCCAGCCCCTTGGCTGGGTTGATTATGCCCCAGCCGCCTCTACCTACCATCACAACTGGCCAGCCGCTTCTGAGGGTATTAATAGCCCTGACTTGCCTGATAGATCCGGCACAAGGCGGGTGAAGGGGTGCTGCGACCCCAGGTGCCCCTCGATCTCATCCTTCAAATCCAGGTAGCCCATGCTGGCAAAGAACTGGTAGGTCTGCACAGGAAGAGGGCAGACGAGAAGACATCAGCACGAGAGACAGGGCATCACCACGGGGGACACGGCATCAGCATCGGGGACATTCCCTGACGACACAAAGCAGCGTCCACAGATAGCGCAGGGCGGCAAACAACTGCTCAGCAAGGAGCCGTCCAAATAAGATTACACCCGTCAGAACAAGGAGGATCTGCGCCCATGCCACTAACCATGGCTACTAGGTAGCCTCTGGCAGCTGCTCCTGAAGCATGTCAGACCAGAAGCCCAACCACAACCAGAAACGCAAACCCGCGAAGCCAGCACCCAGTCCCCCTGTGACTGAGAGCACAGCAACACCAACGCGCGCCTATGCCCTGCACAGCATGTGCGCACCTTTTCTCCATAGAGCCGACCTTGTATCCGGCGCTCCAGCCAGACCGTCCAGCCCTCATTCAGCCTACAAGCCACCCACATGGATGAGTCACTCAGCGTGCACATCACCCGCTTGGATGAGTCATAGAGCCGCCCTTGTATCCAACGCTCTAGCAAGACCATCAGCCGTCGCTTAGCCTCCAACCCACCCACACTGAGAGGCATGTGCCTGACACGGTGCACCTGCCCAAACACGCTGTTGGTAGTGTTGGGCACACTTCATCTAGCAGTGCCTAACCCAGGAGCTCTTTGTAGAACTGCCAGGGAGATGGAACACACTAGAGGACACTGCCTAGCGCACGCCCCATGCTGTAACTGCATGGTCAAGGACATTAGGAAGGGAGGTTCACAGCAAGCACGAGCCGTGTGCATTAAAGGTAGGCTCGATGCAGCTGTGCACTGACAAGAGACCGCAAGGTTCACTGACAACGATCAACCGGGCCTGCTTGAAACCTTGAATACACCAGAAACGACCTAGCCGAGGTGCAAGCCCTGGACCCACCAGAAGTGCTCCCAGCTGGCATTGGTCACCTGCAACCCAGACAACAGAATACGGGCAGGAGTCATAATCTTGCACACAGCTCAGTCCGTATCATATCAACAACCCCCTAGCGACAACCGCCCCTAGGGGCCCCCATCCGCCATTGCCAGCCCAGAGGTGCCCATAGCTGCACGCTCAGACGAGCACTGCCAGGACGTCTCGCTCCATCACATGCTCTTGGCTTGGAAGGCGCTGAGCTAAGAAGCGACAGGGGTGCATGCAAGGGTAGAGCTGGGTGCTCCTGGGTGCTGCTAGCTGTAAGCCTGACCTGAGAGAATATATACAGGTGTAAGACACACAGGCAGATTACCGGCCTGCCTGTCCAGGAACCTGCTTTTATGTGGGCCACGACATTTGCACGCCCCCCCCCCCCTCCCCCAAACACACACCACCCTCGCATGAGCACCCGCACCGACAGCACATCCACACGAAGCCAGGTCGTTACTCAGCCCCAGCAGCTTACCAGGTTGCCCGTCCAGGAGTGCGCTATCTCGTGGGCGACAACGTTGGCTAGAGACCTGTCCCCGGCCAGCAGCGTGGGCGTCACAAATGTTAGGCACGGGTTCTGCAGCACCCCGCCCGCAGACTCAGGGAGTGGCAGAGGTTGTAAGCAGTTGTGGAGTTCCAAGGGTGCGGGGCAGTGAGTTGCAGCAGCGACGGCGCACACACTGGCGTGCTTGCCACCTAAGCAGCAGAGCAGAGCAAAGGCTGCGGTCTTATACACCCAGCCGCGGCGGCTGGGGCATCTTTGGCTTCACACTCAATAGGGAATGTAGGTCTTGCTGGCCACAGGATTGCCACCAGAATAGGAGAGCTTTCAGCTCAAAGGCTAAGATGCCGCCCCATCAAGGGTAGGGCTTGCAGGTGCACGGTAAAGGTCGATCAGAGGACAAGCAACCTGGTGGCAACTTGGTAGAGAGCTTACTTCACATGGTGCAACCAGGATGTGACTGACCACACGGGGGTTGGAAAGCTGCAAGTCTGGAAATGTAGTAGACTAGGAGGAAGACGGCCGGTGCGCACCTCCATGCCGCCGTAGGGGAAGCTCGGGGGCAGCAGCAGCAGATCGTAGCGGCCCCATACATACGGCCCTGCAATCTCTTCAGCTGCAGGGTGCACCAGGCAACCACAGTTTGGAAACCAATCAACCGCTGTGTGCCCCATGGCAGCAGCGTCTAATGCTGGACACTGGTATAGCAGAACATCTGGGGGCCGTCTTTACCAGTCAAAGTCGACGCACTCTAAGACTTGCAGTACATGTGCCGCCTTCAAACGCATGAAGCAACTCACAGGTCAACCAGTGCAGAAAATTCCTTTGCGCCTGCTTCCGAAGGCTGGCCGCCTCTGCAATCGTCCTTTTG
>BBXU01002767.1:0-35803 GCA_001598975.1 Parachlorella kessleri
CCCCCCACCCCCCAACACACACACACACACACACACACCACCACCACCACCCACCCACCCGCCTACACGTACACGCCACCAGTGCCCCCCACCCTAACCTCCCAAGCACCCCACCCTACCCCACCCACCCACCACCCACGTCACCAGGAACATCTCGCCTCCAGTGATCCTAACAGGACACTTGCTCAAACAAACAAACTGAAAGACGGGAGAGCAGCACATCCCAGTCCTAAACCTTTCCTCCCCCTGCCCAGCAGCACCGCGGTACTCACCTGCCGATGCGGTCGTCAAAGTACGAGCTGTACCGCTCGCGGCGCATCTTGTCCAGCTCGCCCTCCTCGATCATCCTGGCAGCGTTCCGGAGCCCTCGTGCCATGGCATCCATGCCGCTGATGTGGCCGTAGAACAGGTCTGCAGGATCAGAGGGCAAGAGGCTGAGAACTGACACAGCGTTCAGAAGTGAGCAGGGTCATGCATGGAGGATGGCTGGAACTTGCAGCATCTATGAGTGGAGCATGGTTCGGTAAGAAGTCACAGCTGGATGTTGAAGCACCCATGCAGCACACGCACTCTTTGCAGCCAAGCCAAGCCGGCAGCGTACGGAGCATAGGGAAAATGGGGACGCAGGCAGTTAGAGGCTGACAAGCATGATCCACAAGTAGGCCAGGATCCACGGTTTTGCTTCCATACAACTTGACATCCTGCGCCTCCCTACTAAATACTACTCACTTCAGTTGCACATTGGAACTACACATGCCTTCTGATAGCCCCAGTCATGGGGCCATCAGTGCAGCATGGCCTGATGTTGGTGCACTGTTACACATGATTAGCCTACAAGCCCATGTTTGGCCCCCAATCATGCTGGATCACTTACCCTCCAGAGAAATGGATTCACGCCGCAGCTTGGCATCAAAGTTGATGCCCCCTGCACAGCACAGCCCCTCAAACTAAAGGACCCTCCCAGCACAATCATGGCCTACACCACACAACCCATCGCCCACCGCAGCACACAGGGGTCTACTCCTTTCCTCCCGCACAAACTCTCGTCCACAATGCAGCTTAAGGTTCTTATGCTTGCCCCACACAATGCCAACTTGTCATACGGGATCGGCTGAGCGAGCAGGCGGGCGGCAAACCTCCCCGCCTTGAGCGGGGCAAGCCGGATGGCTGGATGCAGAGCATCCATGGATCTGCTACCCACCTGGAGCCAGGCCTCCCTGCTTCAGGATCACTTCCATGACTAAGGTTGCTGTCTTGGCATCCGTCAGGAACTGGTCCGTGTCCCACCCCACCTGCACCAGGTGGCGCCAGCGGGGCCTCTCACTGCCACCTTCCATCTCACTGCAATTCGGCCTGCTGCCTTGATGTCACCACCTCACCACAAGTTGCAACCACAGCTCACTGCATACACTGGACGTCCATGGGGCCAGCAGCATTCATGGGAAGGCAAGAGTGCTGAGCTCCACAGCTCCCATCACATGAATAACTGGGTGCTTGGAAGCTGCCAGCTGGATCCTGTGCGACATCCTCCCCCAGGCAGCCCCGTGATGGGGTTTCCTTTGTTATTTGAAACAAGGCATAGACCGATCTTAGAGTGCGTGGCAGGTGACCGGAAAGCAATGGGGCCTGCGGGCATGTTCAGTTGCCGTGGTCCCTTGATACGTCTCCCATACACTTAGGGAGGGAAGTCTCCTTTCCGTGTGTCTTGGATACAGGCGCCACCAAACGAGTAATGAGCCAGGGTCCTAGCTAGCCACGCATACCTACCAAGTGCAAGGTGTTGTGATGGTTTTCATTGGCAAGCAAAGCGTGCCCTTTCGCAGGAACAAGCCAGCCCCCACCTGTGGGTCCCCCGTGTTGGCGTCCAGGCTGCCCAGCACTCCAAAGGCGGATGCCATCGCGGCCTCGTGCTCACAGGAGTGTCCAGCCAGGGTCGCGTGGTTGCACTCCAGGTTGAGCTGCAGGCATGGGGAGCAGTCAGGTACTACTAATGTAGGGTGGGTGCCCTGATGGGCCACACAACAGTGGGCAGCAGCAGACAATCAGAGGGGCAGTGGATGTGCAAGACCAAAGTGCGGGTGTGCATGAGGGTCCACCCAACAGTGGCCAGCTAGATTGGCACGGCTGCGACAATCCAGCTGCAGCAACACTGTAACACAGTCAAAGCAGCTTGAGCGAGGGGGCTGGACTAGCGAGGGGCGAGTCTTGACCTGGTAGCAAGGCAACCGCTCCGAGTTTTTGAGGGCAATTGAAACGGCTTGACCAGGGGGCTTGGCGAGGCAAGGGGGATGCAATGAACCAGCAAACTGACAGTGGTAGCCTCAGTCACATGCCCGTCATCCTCACATCAAGACTGTGTACCTCCCCACGAGCTTTTGGAGGGTTCAAGCCCTGCTCCAGGTCTCTGCCCAGACTGAAGCACTAGCTGTAACAGCACCTAGGCCTCCCTCTCCGACCCAGGCGCCAAAAGCCCCCAAGGCACGCTTGCCTTGAACTCCTTGTCCAACCCATTGCGCAGCAGGAAGGCGGTAGTTGTCGCCACGTCAAAGTCGTACTGGTGCTTGGTGGGCTCCTGCAGGGAGTTTGAAAAGAAAGGGAGGCATCGCTGACTGTTTTTTCGCTGCACCTCTTTGGTTTGTCCTGCAGGAGGAGGGGGACACTGGCTGAATCCTAACACGCAACACTACCTAGGAGCCAGACCTAGCTCGACTCCCCAGATTCGTGTGTAGGTTGCTGCCATGGCACCAGCCCACAGCACAGCACAGCACAGCACAGCACGGCGGTGCGCGGCGTGGCGCGGCAGACCTGTGGCTTGGGCTCCAGCAGCAGCTGCAGGTTGTAGTTATTCTTCTTATTCCAGGCGGACGCCATACGCATGAAGCGCCCCAGGTTGTCCATCTCCAGAGTAAGGTTGGTATTCAGCAGGGTGTGGTAGCCCTCGCGGCCTGCACAGCATGGCAATGGAAACGGGTTGCAGAGGCCCATCACATGGCCAGCTAGGTTCCTGCAGATGCCAGGCTGGTGGCCAGCAGAGTGTGTAGTAGCCCTCATCGCCTGCAGGAAGGAATGACTATGGAGTTAGCAGTGCACAACGACATTGTAGTCCAGCTCCAGCACTAGATTAGTCATCAGCAGGGGTGCCGTAGCCCTCACGGCCTGCAAGCTGTCAAGTATCAAGCTTCTTTGCGCAGCGGTTGCAGGGGTTAACAGAACTGCCAGCGGCACCATCCGTCACCATATGCAAGCCGGAGCACTGGCGAGGGGACAGAAGGAACCAGCGTGGTGCACTGGAGACTCATCTCATCCTTCCCCTCCTCAAAACACACACGTGTTCCTCCACACGCCAAACCTTCCGAGCACCATAGGATGCACTTGACAAGGACCGTGCAGACACTCACCTCCCCAGAACACGTAGTTCTCTCCTCCCAGCTTGTGTGTGACCTCCATAGCCTTTTTCACTTGGGCCGCGGCATACGCAAAGACAGAGGCATTGGGGCCTGCAGCGGGACAGTGGCCACAGGGCGAGTAGTATTATGAGTGAGGCTGCAGCAGTCGCTGCGGCAAGCCATCAGCAGTCATTGCGGCACCTTGGCAACAACAAATCATGCGCACCTCTCAGCCAGTCGCAGCAGGCGCCATTTGAGCACGGCTGTCTCTTCAATACCCATCACTGTGAAGGCGGTTCTCTCCAACTGGTGGTGTTTGATAAGCAGACACGCCTCCTGCACCACACTAGCACGAACTACCGGGTCCCACGGCAGAAGATTACTAAAGCGGCATGGCGCATGACTCACTGGTAGCGGCCCCATGCATGTAGCGTGGGTGCTTGAACAGGTCTGCTGTGCCCCACAGCGTCTTCACGCCGGTCGACTTCTGCAGCTCCGCGGCATGGTCCGTCAGCTGGTCTAGCCACAGGTTGGTCTCGGAGAGGCTGGCGCCAACGGGCGAGATGTCCCTGCAGCGCTCAGCATGCACAGCGTCTCATAGCGCGGCAGGGCACATTGTAGGAGTCCGTCAGCTAGTCAGGGTGAATTCTTCCCTGTAACATAACTACGAGTCCACCATAAAGAGGTCATCCAGGCACGATGCTAGACAGCAAGTTCATCCCAAGCTGTTATGCATAGCACACCAGATTGCAGTCCCATAACAGTAGTACAGCACAGTGCTGTCCTTACCTGTCGTGGAAGCACCAGTAGCGGATTCCCAGCTTGGTGGCCAGCTCAAAGAAGGCCTCCATGCGCCGATATGCCAGCATCTTCTGATCCAGGGCTGCATCCTCCCACGGCCACTTCTGCACGCAGACAGCCCATTGCAGAAAAGCACTTAACCCCAACCTGTCATACTCATGTGGGTGCGATCCTTCCTACCAAGAACCTACCTGGCCAGTTTGCTATTTGGCCGCGGAAGTACCCCGCCCCCTGCCCTATCAGGCTTCCACAGAAATCCCGCCCAACCCTTCCACATGCGCATGCCGAGGGTGGACATGAGTCAAGCGTCGCTATCTTTCAACCATGCCCAACCACCTGCCAACAAAGAGTTGTGTTCCAAGGGCGCAGAGCCCCCTGCTAACCTTGGTGGGTTGGCCAAAGGGGTCGGAGCCGTCCCCTCGCATGGTGTGCCAGAAGGCCAGGGCAAACCTCAGCCTGCAGCCAAAGAGCCAAACCCCACATAAGAAGCCTTGTGCCGGATTAGACCTTGCCAGGAACTCTGTCCATATATCCAGCGCAGGTTCCAAGGCTGCGACAGACAAAAGGCCACCACTCGAAGATGGCAGCAGACCTGAAATCAGGTCACCTCAACCGTAGCATGCAATCGGAGATCAAGAGACTGTCAGGGTCCAACTTGCCCTCTGCTGACGCGCTCGTATTCCCTGCTCAACAATCTGGGACCCACTAGATTGTTGAGCAGGGAGAGAGAGGCAAGACATAGGTTTGACATAAACAGCCCCTAACTTTGTGCCTGCTGCAAGGCACCCGTGCACCCTTGGGCCCCCTCCCTTGCCATGACTTGCTGCCTTAGTCACCTGTCTGCCGGCTACTTGGCTTACCACTCATGCATGGGCTTCCCCATGACCTCCTCCTCAGCATTGTAGTAGTGAAAGGACAGCGAGTTCTTGCTGTCTGGACCCTCATACTGCATGCCACACAAGACTCCCAGAAGTTTGCGACCACGCACCTGACGGATAGTGTGAGCCTGCCACAGAGGGGCTAGCTCACTGTTGGGAGCCTGGATATTCTGAGCCTTTTGTTTGAGCTGAGCTGACTACGGCACTTCGCCTAACCTCAGACCGGCTGCCTGCCTGGCAGTCCACCCCAGCCAGCACAGTGGACCACCTCAGCCCCCTGCTCAACTCACCTTGACAGCGGAGAAGCCAGGGAAGTATTCGCCTGTCCAGTTGGCTTTGAGGGTATCTTCCATGGGCAGGGGCGGGGCATCAGGAGCTATTGGGATGTCAATTACTTTGGGTGCTTCTGCCTCTTTCAAGTCAGCAGGGATCCCACAAGCCTCTGGGGCGTCGGGGTTAAGGCATGCATCGCCGTCTGCACACTTGGCTCCTGGCTCAGGCGCGGCAGCAACCCTCGAACCCAACAGCACCTGCAACTCCAACAGACCAAGTTGATGCTGTGCAGCACTGTGACAGGCCTGGAGCTTCTACACAGCTGAAAATTCGGTTTCCATCCTGCGGTGATGACGGGACATGCACACTCCACATGGCAGGGGAAAAGGGTTGCGCACCGCTGCTACAAGCACAAGGATGCCAAAGGCTGCGGGCTTTGTCATCGTGGGTTTGCTTCCTAAGGCCAACGAGCTTCCCGATCGACGTACGAGTTCTTCAATATATCTGTGGCGGCACCGTCCTGTCCTGGCACGTTAAACCGAGCAGAGTTCCTACGGTTTTGCACAGGAACGTAGTGGATAAATCTTGCACCTGTAGCGAAACGCACTGCCATGTCATGTGTATTCCCAAATCTGATGTGGCGCGGGCGCTTACAAGGAACAGTCAAGGGAAACGGCCCCCGCAGCAAACCCTTGTGGCAACCCAGGAAAAGTCATGAGGCCAGTCGGAGTTTTGTCAGACTTTTGTCAGATGCCTGGGTAGCTGAAGCTGTGAGCTCAAGGATGCCACTGTTTCCAAATCTTGCTTCCCTACCCTGTGCTCTGGTAATTGACGCAGCTGTTACCCGCTAAACTGCTGCCGGACCCCTTTCTGTCAAGTGTATTCCATCTTTAGGTCTGTGCACAGACGTCAACATAATCTGAATCCCCCCACAGGGCTTGGTGAAGCAATAGTCCTTGCAACCATGCAGCTCTTCCGATGCTTGCCTTGCCCACATGTCATAGTACCTGTGCACTCACCGGGCAGAACGCAATCACCATGCCCACATATCCTTCAATTCGTTGCAAGGCTTTCGAATACACTTTTCCATCGGCAACGATATACATGAACTCTGGCACCAGGCCCTCATTCCGACTGCCACGTTCCTTACCGCACATGATACCCACAATGCCAAAAAAACAAGCTTGGTACAGATGTGGGTAAGCCAAGCCCAAGCAAGCATGTTCTATTAGACATGTCACTAGTACTCTCGGCAGCACTGCTTTCTCCCACAGCATCCACCGGCCGCGCCGCCCATGCAGGCCTATGTTTTCCACGCGTCTGCCAGGCTGCGGCTCTCCCAAAGCACATACCGCGGCTTCAAGCACATCAGTAGCAATAGCAGCAATTACGCAGAAATCTGCCATGATTTCAGCAGATACATTCCTTCGACAGACCCCAAGCCTCAGACGATGGGCCGGTTGCATGGCTTGGTGTCCAGACCCAGCCGCTTCTCCATAGCAGAATGGAGGTCTGTGGCTGAGACCTCCGACTCGCCAGGCAAGTTGAGGTACGAATCGAAGGAAAAGTCATCTAGCTCGCCAGTCAAGCTCTCAAGCCCTAGGCGGGAGGAGGGTAGGCCTGGAAGCCGCTCAACTCTGCATTACCACATCATATGCCAAGGTGTAGGCTACTGACGCAATAGCTGACCCGTGAGACACGCCACCAAGACCCAAAAGACCCAGCAAGCCGTCATCCCAGGTTGCACAGAAGCCAGCTTCACTCCCTTCTGCTTGAATTGCGAGATAACCAGGGCCAGCAATGGACACAACCTGCCGCCTGCCCACGCGCCTGCCCACGCCCCTGACGACCGGTGAAGACCCGCCCACTCTGAGGTGGTAAGCCACCGAGTGGACTCGAAGACCTTTGAACGTCGGCTAAAGTGCCTCACTCCCACCTGGAAAGGATCTGCTTCTCGATGTGCATCCTGGCTGGCAGCGCGCTGCCATAAACGTTCTGCAGCATCTGGAGCCGGCTTCTCTCCCCATCCAGGCCGTGTGCCTTCTGTATACTCTCCACGGGATGGCTGCTGCTCACACCATCCTTCAGAGTGGTAAGCCCATCACGAAGTGCGTCGTGGGGCGCTTTCAAAAAGGGCAAGCTGGCATCCTGCTGAGCACAAACGGAAAGATAGTCAGTGATCAGGGCCACAGTGTCCCCAACACCAGTCCCTGCAAAAGTGCTCACCATCTGATCGTAGGAAGTAGCAGGCGCACGTTAACGTCAGAACTCTGTAAAACTTCTGCTTAAGTACCAGCTTGGGAGCAGCGCTGCTTGTGATGCATCCGGGTCGGAAGACACCCGACCCATGAAGCACAGCAGGCCCGCCGTGACCATGCAAGGATCGTGAGGCAAATCTGTGTCTCAAAAGATGGTTCTAGGTTCACTTCAAGGGACGAAAAGCAGCTATCTAGCACGCTCCTGAGGTTTGGGATCGCGCTGGTCCGTCCAGTCTCGCTCTGGGCGGACAGTCTTTGTCGTGCTATGATAGTGGCCCTCCAGCAGCCCCTGGAGCCCACTGTCAGCTCGCCTAAAGCAAACATGCCAAACAGTCATGATTACCTGTCTGGTCAGCCTTTGCTTAACACACACGTACCCGAACAGGCTAGTAGCCAGCAGGTGCATGGCACTACATCTAGCATCTTTTTCCCTCCAAGGGAAGGAGCAGGGCTACCCAAGGCCACCCTGTATGCCTCAAACAACAGTAGGGCAGCTCAACATAGGACAAGCAGAGACACAGCTATACACATATATGATGTAATGCAGCGAAAGAGGAGCCATAGCGGAGTAATACAAGGACCAAAAAGCAAACAGGCAAGAAAGCTAATATGTAAGCATTTGTAACTGCCTAACAATAACACACAATATAAGAATTTCAAACACCTAGGGTCGGCTTTGAGCGTACGTGCCACCCCACGCAAAATTGCTGCAGCCATAAGTCATGTCATATGACATCCGGTTCTTAGATGCCGCGCTAGGGTGCAAGGGGCGGGCCATTACCTCCGCCACAGACTCCTGGCCCAGACCTGAGCAAACACTAAAACACAGCTTGTTTCCAAAGCTAAAAGTCACGGTTCTGTAATCAAACCCATTCGAGCCATCAGAGCGACTCCGTCGTCCACAGCCTGCTAACCGCCCTGGCAAAAGGGAGCGCCCCCCCACCCCGCCAAGCACCTGGGCTGCTGCTGCAAACGCTGCCTAGGACATAGGGGAGTGGTGCCCAACTGTCCATGCGACATGTAGAGATACTATCACAGTATGCCAGACTGTCACCCATGTGGCGCAAGTGCCACAGGGACATGGGTCAACTCCTGGGCCGCGAGCTGAGGTACAGGGGCGACTGCATCTCCCACAGCCTGCTGACTGCCCTGGCGAAAGCAAAGCGCTCCTCAGCGCCGCCCAGCGCCTGGGCCGTGGCCAGGGCTGCCTGGGGAGTCGCAGCCACGGGGGCCACGCCGCCGTCAGCCATGAGGTTGCGGCGCAGGCGGGAGCCCTCCACTGCCGTCTCAAACTGCGCACACCAGGAGCACCCAAGGTGTTGTCGCCTTGTCAATGTCATTGTTACTGACAAGGAGAAGCAGGTAGTGTTGCTCAGTGCGGATATGCGCCTCAGAAGCAGGGTTGCTTTTGGAAAAGCCTACAAGCAAGCTAAGCACGGCCTGCACTGCAAGCTTGCCTGGCACCCCACACACCCCAATCTATCCCTCTCAAATCCAGCATCTCCACGCGTACATCTATGCGTCAGGCCTGCATCTAAGCGTGTGTGTCGCTGCACAGACCCACCACCCATCAAGTACAGCGAGACACATACATAAGCACGGCAGCCCACCTGTAGCGACTCCATATCGATGATGGGCTCCTCATTGTGTGCCCCTGTGAACAGCTCGTCTGGGGGCACCTCAGCCGAACACACCAGCCGCACTCGGTGGTTGTAGAGCTCATCAACCAGGGTGATAAACCGCCGAGCGCGGTCGCGAAGCTGCAGAGGCAGAGCACAGAGCCAGAGTGTTAAACAAGGACGGACTTAGTGGCAGTGAAAGTCGATTGACTACTGTGAAGGGGCGGCCGGCGCGGTCGAGCAGCGCCAAGGAGGAGCAAAGACCAAGGACTCAGCCCCAAGCACGCGGCGTGCACAGCCCTGGAGCCAAGGGTTGGTTACCATGGCTGCTCGTATGGCAAGGCAGTATCCAGGCTCATAAAGCATACCAGCGGGGGCAAAGGAAGTGCGGCATGCCGCAGATCGCGTCACCGAACCCCCGCTGACCCTCGCATGCCTTGCTATTCACGGCAGCATGCCTTCCACAAAGATAGCGTGGGGCTGCTGAGTGAGAGCGAATCCAAGTCTCAGCCACCAAGCACATATCACCCCCCACCCCACCCGGCATGCCCACCCACCTTCATGGACATTGCCGGCACCCCCTCCACAAACACTGTGTGGAACTGCTGGCTGATGGCAATGTAATCAGCCGCCCCCAGGGGCTGGCCGCACAGCTCCTCAAACTGGAACCAGGCGGCGCGGCCCCGCCGGCGCCGGACCTCCAGCTGGCGCCCAAACATGACACGCAGCGGCCCGCTGGAGCCATCATCTGCCTGCATGCAGCATGTAAACACACCAGGAAGTGTTTCAAGCATGGATATAACCATAACAGTGCCAGATCTCCTACACTAAACACATCACTTCAGGAATATTGCGTACCTCATGGCAGCAGCATCAGCAGCTGAGCCAACTGACGCAACAGCTTGCCTGCACTGGACCCTGGCTCTCCCACTCTCGCCTCAATGCGTGGTCGCTGCCTGGTCCAAGTGGATAAAAGTATGACCGCTGCTTCCACTGCTGCCCACTGCCGTTGGGTGTGCTGCCAGCAAGAGGCGGCGGCAGGAGCGCCTGCCTGCCCAGCAGCCGCCGGTAGTCCTGCAAAAAACTTTCCAGAATGACGGGGGCCCAGCGTGCAAATAGTGCAAGGATGCACATGCCACAAGGCAACCCAATACCTTTGCATCAGCAAGGCTGATGTGCAGTTGGTCAGCCAGCCTTGCAAGGGGCGCTCAATTGCGCTACCGACATCAAGGCCTGGCAAGCAAAAGCATTTGCCAGAAAGCTACACAGAAAATGATATACTGGGCAACAAAGACCGTGGACGTTGACTCCCTCGTGTACTCCAGCTCAACGCCGCTGTCCTCCTGCCACGCCGCCTTCCGCCCCATACATTACCACCACATTCTTGGGAGACAAACCCTAGACACTAGGGGAGAAACCACAAACGCACCTGCTCAGCGTCCAGCTGCACTATGTCACAGGAGGCCAGGAGCCGCTCTATGTAGTGGTTGAAGATGTCCTCATGCAACCCGCGCCTGCAGCACCAATCACTCGCTGTTGCGGCAGCCCACACCCCATTGACACGCTACCACACTGGTGGGCCAGCTGGGAAGAGGGGCACCGTGCATCTGCAAGCTCCCCATCAGCAGTCACACATGTAGCTTTGCCCGCCAGCCACACATGTCCAACCGTGGTCTGCCCCGCGCACTTGCTCATCCATGAGGGCCCTCGCCTGGGAAGCAGGTCCAGCACGCAGCCCTTACTCATAAGCACACAAAGCGATAACTTTGCATATTACGATCCCGGTGTGCCTTGTTCGCCATGGCCACTACCTCATAGGCTTGTGGAGACCAACAGGGAAGAACTTGGCGCTACTCAGCACCCAGGTGCCCCCTTGCCAACATCGCGCATGTCTTGTTTACAGGCGCGCGTGCAGAAACTAGGTTCCAGGGAGACCTTTTCTGAGTGCCCTGGATTTACCTGTTCAGCTCCCAGGGGGCCCTGTTGGACGTGGCCACCACCACACAGCCCTCGTCCATGAGTGCTTCCATCAGGCCCTTGAGCGCCACTATGTTGAACACGTCATCTGACTGCATTGTAACGAGGTTGCATGCCCATTACTACAGCGGTGGTACCAAGGTCAAGTTGGGTGCTCTGCGCAAGGCAAGGAGCCATGGCATACAGTCTTGCCAGCCAGGGAAACTGCATGCTAACAGGCAAGCGGCTAGATTTGTACGCAGGCTAGACTGTAGGACTGTGCCCCATCACAATGCCCATGGTGTCCTTTCAATATTATGGCAGGCAATGCCGCGGTTGCAAGGGACCAGCCACGCGTTGCAGCGCCCAGAGCGCCACAGTGACTCATTCCCACCAGCGCACTTACGCACCTGCACCTCGTCGAAGCACAGCAAGGCCGCAATACGCCCTGCGTCCGGCCTGCTCTCCTCCCCTTCCCCCGCCACCTCCTCCTCCAGCCCTGCAACTGCTGCCTCTGATCCGGCACCAACCCCAACTCCTGCTGCCACTGTGGCTGCTAGCTGCTCTGATGGCCCTTGCTGCTGCTGTCGCCGCTGCCCGTGCTGCTGCTGGTCATGTACATACGTGGCAGGGGCGCTGCCACGGGTCGTCTGGCGCATCAAGGCCAGGGTGTCACAGTTGCGGATCAACGCACGTGCGGCGTGCCGCAGCACGGCTGCATTTGATTGTGCCAGAGCCTGCAAAACTGGTACACGAACTGCTTCTAGCTTGCCAGAGATGTTCCAGGTAGCATGCAGCACGCCTCAGTCATATATCAGCAAATAGCCAGAAGCAGGCGGACACCCGCTGCCCCTGGCACCCTTCCCAGAGCAGTGCCAACCCTGCGAAAGGTATGGTACTGGAGGTGGCAGCGCTAGCCCTTCCTAGCGCTTTGTTTGGCTTCTGGATGGGAAGGCTCACCAGTGAATGCTCCTCCACGCTGCGGCTCTGCCTCTCACGCATCATGCGTCGGTAGGCCAGCTTGGCCAGCTTGCTGCGCTTGAGCTTCTCCGCGACGGGGTCCTGCAGTGACGACCGAGGGGATGCGCGCACACTGACTAGGAGAGCTGACTGGTTGCCAGGCTCAGCCAGGTTTGCTGCTACAACCGCTCCCACCAAGGGGTCCAGGAGGCAGTTTGTAAAACCAGCGCCCAGCCAACAGCCAAGTTAAGATATATCTGTGCCACCCTGCCTCCCTTCGGGCATCACATAAACCACCCACAGGCCAAAGAAGTCCACCACGCAGCCACCTTGACCTGTCTTTACGTGGCATGGCTTGTTGGTGACACCGAGTCATAACAAAGCCACCTGGTCATGTGCCTCTACCCACCCGGATGGACTGCCATGCCGTGGCAAACACGCCGCCGCCCTGGCCGCTCGCAGCCGCCTGTTGTGCCGCCACCTGTGCCGCGGCAAAGGTCTCCAGCTGCCGCTGCTCCCTGGCCTCCCTGTCCCGGTCCAGCTCATGCAGCCGCGAGTGAAGCTCCAGCAGGGCAGCGTTGAAGTGCAGCCGGCGGTGGTAGGGCACCAGGGGGCCCCGCTCTGTGGAGGAGGAAGGCTGGGCCACGGCGGTGTAGAGAAGATCCATCACCAGGCTCTTGCCGGAGCCCACGCTGCCATGGATGTACACGCCTGCAGAGCATGCAAGATGTTTCACGCCTGGGTCCACCAAGCACCAGCATATCCTGATTTGATCCTATTGTTTGTGCTTGGCCGCCACAGTGCTTGCTTAGGAAGCCCACCAATCAACCCCGAGGCTTAGCTGAAGGCCGGCACTGCAAGCAGGTAGTATCCGCCAACCCACCTTTGGGAGCAAGTGGTGGCGGGGGTGCTGGCCCCAGCAACGCATCCAGCCTTCTCTCTGCACGTGCAGCCACCACTGCCCGCCGCTGCGCTGCACTGAGGCCCTGCCGCCCGCTGGCTATTCCGTCTTCATCGCCTTGCTCTCGCTGCAATGCATGCTGTCCCTCCTGGTCACCAATGGCCTCAGCAGAAAGCCTCCTCATTTCCTGGTTGTAGGCCTCTTGCCACCGCTCCTGCCGTGCCCTCTGCAAGCACATTGAGCACAGATAAGAGGGGAAGTGGGTGTGCGTGCATCGCCTTGGCGGCAGGATAGTGTGATCAAAGGGAACAAGCCGGTAGCCTGCAAACCATGCACAGGCAACAAGCCAGGTCGCATTTGCCCGGCGCTCTAGAGCAGTGTGATACCTAGATCAATTGGCAGAGGCAGGTGATCCAAAGCGTTCTGGTCTTAACTCCTCGTTTGTTCCACTGACTGTACTGTTGCCGCGCTGGCCCGCACACCTGATAGATAGCCAGCTTTTCCTGGTACGCATCGACCGCCCCTCTGTATGCTGACAGCTCGGTGAACAGCCTGTCTAGACGTCTTATGCAGGCCGCCTGCTGGGCATCAGGCTTCAGTGTGCCGCTGTTGACCAGGGCTTTGTATCGGCCCAGCAAGGTAAAGCTGCCCTTTGCAACAGCTTGGTTGTCCCAGCTTTCTGCGTGGCGGTTGAGGCCATCTGTCTGGTGACTGAGGCAGCGCACGATGCTAGTATCCCCAACTTTTCTCCCAAACCTGCCCGCCAAGTGGCTAGCAAGCCTTCGGGCGAGCATCACTGATCAGCGCACTTGAGTTCAATAGAAAGTTACCCTGAGTCCGCTGACATTTTTGGTCATTTCCCAGCGAGACTCTTTCACCACCAAGACCAGACCAAGACTCGTAATGTGTGGCTAGGAATCTCGGGCACCTGATACCTCACCACAAGGCTGTGCGGCAAGTACTTGTCCCATAACCTGTTAGCCAATAAATCAATTATCGTTCTGCGATCACTAAGGTCTGGGCTACATGTCTTGTACATGACAAGCTTCCCCAGACTAGCTCAACTTTCTTGACGGCTTGGTCTGCCCTACGCGCCGTGTCTTTGGCACAGCCGTTATACAGTGCGACCTGGTACAAATGGGGTCAACGCTGGCCAGCTGGAGGTTGCTGGCCAGGCCAGTAACACAACAGTGCTCACTAGCGTTCCACTCGGGAGTTCTGCGCACCTGGTCGAGAATTGCAAGGTGAGAGCATATGTGGAAGAATTCAAGTCAATGTGCAAAGGTCAACATGCAAAGGTCAGTCGGTGGCTTCACAAATGCTTCCCGCGAGTGTCACAACTTGTGCAGGCGTCCTGGCCCTGCTTTCAGTCTTAGCATGCAGCAGCTCCGTAGCGTCAAGGGTACCGCACTTGCCGCAGAGGCAGCCGCACCAGCCGAGTCCCAGGAAGCAGCCCCAGGCCTTGGTGAGAATGCCCCACCATGGCTCTCAACCAAAAGACTACATCATTTAATATAAGAAGCCAAACCTCATCTAGTGTGAATTCCAACGCCTTGCTCCACAAAGTTCCAGAGAGTTGCATTCCAACATTTGACTTCATCTTGCTATCTGCTAATTTTGTATGCGTGTGTAAACCTTTTCCGGTAAGGTCGCCTGACTGTTGACCACTTGCAGGCGGCCGCCCCAACATAGTGCAAGTGCTGCGGTCTCGTGGCCTCATCCAGGAGATCACCAGCCCAGAGCTAGAGGCAGCGGCAGCAGCGGAGCCGCTGCTGGTGTACTGCGGCTTCGACCCCACCGCAGAGTCCCTGCACCTGGGGAACCTGCTGGGCATCATCGTGCTGGCCTGGTTCCAGCGGTGTGGGCATGTACCGGTGGCGCTGCTAGGAGGTGCCACGGGGAGAGTCGGGGACCCATCAGGTGGGTACAGGCTGTGTCGCGTCGTTTGGACCTTATCTGTGACCCTATCAAAGACTGAGGGAGGCATGGGCTGCCGTGGGCTGTAGGCATCAACCTTGGGCAGAGAGGGAGGCATGTGGGCCAGACCAGGGCCAGACCATACTCTGGGCCTTCGTTCCAGAAACCAGCTCCATTAAAAATTTAGATAATTGGTATAAGGTATGGGCTGAGCTCTGCCTCGTGTGCTGGTTCCTCCGCCAATATCAGCCTTGCATCACCCCCCTACCTGCTGCAGGCAAGTCAGTTGAGCGGCCAGTCCTGTCAGAGGACACCATTGAGCGCAACATCCGCGGCATTGAGCGCACCCTGCGCAAGCTGCTGGTGGCGCCCCCGGGCGCTGACGTGGCAGAGCCGCTGGTGCTCAACAATCTGGACTGGTTTGGCAGCATGAACCTGCTGACCTTCCTGCGAGATGTTGGTGAGTGGGCATGGAGGCGTGTCCTGTCTAGCAGTGTGAATCATCTGCTGCTTTTGTCACACTATGCTGACAGGCATAGCCGCCTCAACTGCGGGGGCTTGAGCGTTTGCCGAGAGGCCTGGTAAGACCCTCAGCTGCTGGGTGGTCTGCTGCGCAGGCAAGTATGCCCGTGTGGGCACTATGACAGCAAAGGAAAGCGTGAAGAAGCGCATGGAGAGTGAGGAGGGCATCTCCTACACCGAGTTCACCTACCAGCTTCTGCAGGGCTACGACTTTGTGCACATGTGCCGGGAGATGGGGGTGCGGGTGCAGGTAGGCGGCGCTATGCAATGCTTTCCAAGCTCATGAGAGGCTTTTGTAGGCTGCTGGGGGCTTATGCCTGGTTGACACTATGGCCAGCACGTGCTCATGCTGCAGTCAAAGCCTAGTCAGGTATACATACGCGGGACCGGCTTCGTGGTGTCCACAGGCCTTCTGCCGGATGGAGGTGCCTCCCTACCTTGCACACAAATTTGGTCTGAGCACTTGGTTTATTCACAGTTGATAATGCCCTGATGAGAAGCTAGGTAGGTAAGCGGGACATAAGAAAGCAGGCATCAGGTGGCGGCATGGTGGCATCTGCAGGTGGGCGGCAGCGACCAGTGGGGCAACATCACAGCAGGCACAGACCTTATCCGGCGCATGCTGGGCAGCCCAGCAGAGCCCCCATCACCTGCCGCTTTATCATCAGCAGCTGGAGATGGCAGTGGAAGCAGCAGCAGCACCAGCAGCAATGGCCACGGTCACAGCGGCAGCGCCAGGCAAGCCTTTGGCTTGACCTTCCCCCTACTGTTGAAGGCCGACGGCAGCAAGTTTGGCAAGAGTGAGAGCGGGGCGGTGTGGCTGTCGGCAGAGATGCTCTCGCCCTACCAGTTCTACCAGTTCCTCTTCAAGACGGTGGGTGAGGAGTGCTGCGTGCTGGTAGAACAGTTGTGCTCACATTGACCCCGTGGGAGGACACATTAAGTAGCAGTGCTGCACACCCAGAATGCATGCCACGTTGATTACTGCTGGCTCTTTCGCCGACTCATCCTGCTGTGCATGCGCTGCCCAGGTGGACGCTGACGTGATCAAGTTCCTGCGCATGCTGACCTTCCTTCCCCTGGAGGAGATTCATGCCATCGAGCGCAGCATGCAGGTGGGGCGAAGAAGCAGGTGGAACATCTTGTTTTGAGCCGCGTTTAGGCCTCTTTTTAAAGTGGAGGCTTGAAGGGGATGGATGGCGACACATGCACGATAACAGTTGGTAGGGAGCCGCCACCCGGCCATTCCCAAGCCTTGCCAGGAGGTAGGCAAGCACTCCACCCAGGGCTGCAAATTCCGCTCAGTCGCCGAGCTAGCAATGCGGCACGTCTGCATCTCCACCCCCCCCCTCCTCCCGCACCCGGCTCCCTCTGGAGAGGGGGCCCATTCTACTTTCGCGTGCCCGCTCTTGCAGAGCGAGGGCTATGTGCCCAACACAGCGCAGCGGCGCCTTGCGGAGGAGGTCACCCGCTTTGTGCATGGAGAGGAGGGGCTGCAGCAGGCCATCAAGGCGACGCAGGTGGGCGGTGCATACTTATGTATGGGTACGACCGGCCAGGCTGCTTCCCACACAGGAGGCGATAGGTACACTTTCCGTACCTACCATTTCAAGAGTCGAGAAACATACCAAGCGGCATGAGTCCTGGCCAGAGTGCGTTGTGATGGTGGAAGTGGGCCACAAGCCACAGGACAAGTGCAAGTGGGGAGGTGGGAACAGCAGCAGTTCAGTTGGGAGCTGGATGGGGGCAATGGGGTCATCTCCCTCATTTGGCAGCCACCTTCTTCAAGTCCAAAGCAGCTTGCTGAGCCACCGACTGCAGCTGCGCGAAGTGAAGTATCTCCATAACGTGCTGGGTGCCATCTACCCTGCAGGCGCTGGCGCCGGGTGCGACGACGCAGCTAGATGCAGCCACGCTGGAGGCATCTGATGCCCCAAGCGCCTCTCTGCCACGAGATCAAGTGGTGGGCTGCCAGCTGGCAGATGTCATGGTGGCATGCGGGCTACAACCGAGCAAATCAGCGGGGCGGCGACTCATCAAGGTGGGCTGCAAAGCAGTTGACAGACAAGGGGCTGCTGCTGTAAGGGCTTCCATGCATGCCTAGCCTGTATGCACAAGCCTCGACTCCTCCCGCGGTACGGGCCAAGGGTGGCAGGCAGTGAGAACAGTAACTGATGGGTGAGCTTGGGAAGGGAGGGGAGGCTGACCCGGGATGGCTGCTGCTGCTGCCCGCAGGGTGGTGGCGTGCGGGTGAATAACGAGAAGATCGATGATGAGCTGCATGTGGTCCAAGAGGCGGACCTGATCGAGGGCCGCCTGCTGCTCATTGCTGCTGGCAAGAAGAACAAGATGCTAGTGCGGGCGGCCTAAGGTGCTGGTCCCTCTGGCCTGCTGCAATGTTTGTAATTCGTGGAGGATGTCCTGAGAAAGGGTTGGTCCAGGGCAGCGCGCTGCTTGCTGCAGCCCCCAAGAGAACCAACTTCTGCATGGCCTTGAACCTCCAGAGAGGGTGGTAACAGCTGGACTCCCTGGCAACAATGACCTGCAGCAGCCGCCAGTCACTAGGTTGATCATCCGCGCCTGTACCACGAGCCCATCCATGAAGATCTGGCAGTCCCAGCTCTGCCAGCAATGGCAGGCTAATCAAGGCCAGCACCTCCTACCTCCAACCCTGGCAAGGCCTCTGGGTAACTCCCAGGCGCTATGTTTCGGAATATCAAGCGCACTCATTGGAAGTGTGGTGGATATCTAAAGAGGTTCAAGTCCAACGATCGGACCTCAGGCATGGCGGCGAGTTCCCATGGCGCCTTGCTGTAGAATTTGAGCCCCAGACCTCAGAGTGGCAGGCCTGTGACACGCTTGCGGGGAAGGGCAGCATTGCAAAACCTGATTTATTATCAAATAGCTGGAGGCTGGATAACATGCAAAAGGGCTGCAGTGCCCCTTACAACCGGCCCAGTCACCGGTTACACCAGCAACACTGTGCACCACGCTGCTCCCGCCCTGCAACCAAGCTGCCAACTCATGAGGTGCTCGATCTCGCAGCTGAAGGCTGAAGTCATCAGCCCCAGTGGCGGGGGCTGCCGCAGCACCGTGCGGGTAGATATGAAGCCACTGTGCACTGGGCAGGCTACCACCCTTTCAAGTCGCTGCAGCTCAGGTGTGGCTGAGCGCCGCCTGTCCCAGTTGCTGTATACTGGTTGGGGCGGGCTGAGCCAAGGCTAGTGGCCTGCGCACCTGTTATAGCAGCTGAGCCTTCAGAATTGAAACTGTGGTCTCAAGTGGGGGAGTTCAGGAAGGTCGGTGAGCCCGTCATGGGATCAAAAGCACAGGCAAACAGAGCTAGCAAGGGGAACAGGCTCCAGTTTTCACGAGGCGGGTGCCTGGCTGAAAGTGTGACATCTTCTTGGTAGCCGGGTATCGGGGGATACTTACGCATCCATTGGGCTGCCTGCTCCATGCTTCATGCTCCTTGCTTTTCAGACGATTTTGAGAAATAATCTTGTAATATACCTTGAGGGAAAAATTTACTTGCACCTGGGCAGCCTGCGCCCGATAATGACCTCAGCTGCAGCCCAGGGCGAGGAGGCATCTCCCATAGTGGTTCCCCAGTTTATAACCACAGAATGGGTTATTGAGCTCCAGGCGCGGCTAGACCAGCTCACGCGCAACCCTTCAAACTTGAAGTGGGTGCTAACCAAGCAGGTTGTACGAGCCATACTAGAGCGCGCCGAGGGCCTACTGAAGAATGACAGCACCCTCGTTGAGGTGCGTTGGGGTGTGCGGCTGGGTGCGCTACATGCAAGCGCCCCGGCAGCTGCCAGCAGGAGGCCTCTCTCTAGTAGCGTGCTGCAGATTAAGGGGGGACGCTTGCGTGTGAAGCAGCACAGGAAGCGAGAGACCCCGCTAGCTGCTGGGTATGGAGGCTGTCAGTCAATCGCCTGCTGCTAGTTTTGCTAGTCTCAAGGGTGGGGGCTTGAGGTTGCCAGGGCCTACTGGCTTGACTGCTGACAGGGCTGCTGTCTTCAAGGGAATTGTTCAAGGTGACGCAGCGCCTTTCAACCCTAGGCAGTCTTGCCTGGCTAGTTTGCATGTACTATGCTGCCCGTCCCTGTCTCGACCCAACGAGCTTTGCGTTGCTTGCAGTTGGAGTTGACGGACCCTGCAGCCACTGTATCCGTGGTTGGTGATACGCATGGGCAGTACCATGATGTCTGCGGGTTATTCAGCGCAGCGGGCTACCCTAGCGAGAGCAGCTATTTTGTTTTCAATGGTGAGCTTGGCAGACCTGGACCGGCAAGGTGTTTCGGGCTTCGTTACGTGTCTGTGCGACTGTCAGCAACGTCTTGCACGCCTGCCTCGAATGGGGGTCACATCAGCTTACTGGCATCGTTTTGAAGCTGAAGCGCACTGCAGTGTTTGAGGCGCATACCCTACAGTTTGCCGGACCTACACTGTGGCAAGCCCGTGGCAATGCATGCTCACACTGGGTCTTTTGGACTATGCCCAATATGCCTTCGGAGACATGTATTCTGGGAAAGGCACTCTAAACTAAGGTCGCTCCCTCTGCCTGGCAGGTGACTTTGTGGACCGCGGGGCCTGGGGCCTGGAAACTCTGGTGCTGCTGCTCTGCTGGAAGCTGGCGCTGCCGCACAGGGTGTTCCTGCTGCGCGGCAACCATGAGAGCGCTACTTGCACAATGGTCTACGGCTTCAAAGAGGAGCTAAAAGCCAAGTATGGCAAGGCGGTGTGGCAGGTGCGGCGCTGGGCTATGTACTTGCTGGCTGCCTGCCTGATGATCGGAGCCGCCCAGGACAGATGGGTGTCATCTGTGGGTTGCTGAGAGAAAGGGAGAGTGCACAACTTGGCAGGCGGCTGGGAGCGGCTTTCTGGCATCCCACCCTCCGGCTTTCTGTGGGAGTATTGGGCAACTGTTTTTCTAGGGCGGGGTGACATGCCTCTGTGAGGTGGACGGCACAGCAAGGCCTTTCGATATCCACCAAGCGATTGGGTTTGCCCTGGCAAGCCTGCTATACATTTCCGCCCCCGAGTTGCAGCCCTGCCTGCTGCACACCTGTGCAGGACGTGTACAACCCCTGCAAGCGAGTGTTCTGCGTGCTGCCACTGGCAGCACTAGTGCAGCGCAACACGCTTGTACTGCACGGCGGGCTCTTCCGAAGTCAGCCCCGCAGCGCCAAGGTGCCCAAGAATAAGCGAAAGCGGGGCAACCCGGTGCTGCTCGGTGCGTCCAGCTCCGTCTGAAGCCAGCAGTGTTATCGTGAAGTTGCACTGTAGTATAACCGCGGTGCCAGGCATTGGATTCCAGCCTGTGGGGTGTCTGGCGGATCGCCTTTCTGCTAGCACGGCCGTGAGGCGCGCATGGCTGTGTCAAGTGGAACGTAATCAAGCATCAATACTCACTTCTGAGATGTCTGTAGCTTGGATGACATAACAGTCTAAGCTCGGTTTGGTCTTGGCTGTCGTATACATATGGTCAATGTTGCTCTGCAGGTGGGGCACCTATTGTAGGCACTCTTGATGACCTACGTGGCGCCAGTCGCGGAGGAATGGACCCTTCGGGGCTTGGCAGCAGCCGCCTGGCCTCCGACGTGTTGTGGTCAGACCCCACCAGCACTCCGGGGTTTGAGTTCAACATCAGCCGCGGGATCGGCATGACCTTTGGTCCGGACGTTACCGAGGTGTGCACTGCTGCAAGTGGAGGGTTGGTGTAAGGCAGGGCGTCAGAGGGCTGAGGCTGGGCCCATACTGAGGGGATGTGCTGGCCATTGCAGGGGTGAGAAGGTTGGTGTGCCTGGGCAGTAGCCGTAAGCGTATCTCAGTGACAGGCGGTGCTTGTCTAATCAGCTTGCAGGCAGGCAGAGGTCGTGTCCCCGCCTTTGCTGGAGCAATCCCTCTGAGCCGTGAGCTGAAAGGAATGTCAGAAGTCTGGTTACCTGCATCAACTGTCCGAAATTCATCTTGCCCGCTGCAGCGCTTCCTTCGGGACAACAATCTGCGCCTCGTGCTGCGGTCTCATGAAGGACCGGATGCGCGGGAAGGCCGGGACGACATGGGCCCCATGACAGCGGGCTACACCCTGGACCATGATACCCCTTGTGAGTGTATGGCCAGCAGCGGTTGTGTTTGTGCCCAGGGAGCTTGGTTGAGCCTCGGTGGGCTTGTCAGTGTGATGAAGAACACTAAGGAGGCACAGAAGTGGGGCTTGGGGACATGTTGGCCACAGGGAAGCACAGCTGTAACAAAATCAGCAAAGGAGGAGCTAATATTGGGAGTTGAGCATCGTGTCGTGGCAGGCCCAAGCGCTGTTTTCAGCTAGGTTCAGCTCTAAGGGTCATGCTCTGGGGCGTGCAGGTGGCAAGCTATATACGGTCTTCTCTGCGCCAGACTACCCGCAGTTTGTTGCTGAAGAGTCTGAGCGCTGCCACAACCGAGCGGCTGTTGCCGTGCTGTCAGCACCAGACTATGCCACACCCCGCATGGTGCAGTTTGATGCGGCGTTGCCACGGCCAGAGGTGATTGGTGACCATCGCACTATCCGACCTACCAAACCTACCAAAACAACTGGGGTAGTTAGAGTGCTGGTTGGGCGTCTAGGCTGCCTGGACATTGAGTTATCCATGCGAAGGTGCTGTGCTCACCTTGAGGCTAACTGCACCTTGTCACCGTTCGTATGTGGTCAATTGGTGCGAATCTGCTGGCCGTGCGTGCTGCAGGCACAGTGTTACTACCAGCTGGAAATTCCTGGCTCCGACGAAGAGTTTGAGCCTGCCTCCTCGGACCTCAGTGGCATGAGCAGTGTCACTGTCAGCGTCGCGGCATCTGAAGGGTCGGTGGGGCAGGCGGGCGGGTGCAGCAGCGTCGATCTCAGATCAGATGGGGGTGCTGAAGCAGAAGCCGCTGGGGAAGTGACACAGCAGCAGCAGCAGCGGGGTGGGGCTGAGGAGGGAGAGCAACAGGAGCCAGCGCCGAAGCGGGCCAGAGCTGCGCGTATGGCAACAGCAGATGGAGCAGCGGCAGAGGTTGCTCATGCTGAGGTGAATGCTGCGAAGGACAGCAGCATGCAAGCCGAGCAGTGCACGGCGCAGCGAGGCGCAGAGGAGCAGGGGGCGCTGCATCAGCCGGAGCCAGGTGCAGAACCGCAAGGGGACCCGCAGAGCAAGCTCTCCACAGGTGGGGCACGCAGGCTGGCCAGCTGAGATCGGGGCTACAGCCATGGTTTGTGCTAAGATTATAGGATCGCACCCATAAGCTGGGCACAGTTTGATGGTTGCTTGTGGCTTCACGACCTACCGGGCAGGCGCCTGGCATGCTCAGTTGCTTACAGCTGTAAAGGTTTACCATTGTAATATAGCCAAATGTCAAATTCCCTTGCGTTACTGTCCGTGTGCTTGCAGCTTGTCTCCCCTTTCTGCTTCCGCCTGCTTTGTGACGCAGCTGGCACCCGCCACACTGCTGTCTGACCCCTTCCTGTCACGTGCGTTTCCATCTTGAATTCCCATGTTTTGAACTTTGCAGTGCTGGAGCTCTTCCAGGGGGTATTGCCTGGGGACCCCAGCAGCGATGGCAGCAAGGAGAATGCCCAGGGCAATGAACTGCCCGAAGAGACCGAAGGCTTGCAAGTACAGACCTCCAAGGCGGTCCATGCTCATGAGCTTCTTGTCTAGCCAGACACATCCAAGTGATCTTGTTGAAGGTTTTGCTGGGCGGCTGCAACGGCCAGCATGACATGAACCCAGGGGTGTCCTTGCTTGCCGTACGCCATTTGATTTGCTCTTTTCCTTTTCTCTAAATGGGCGGCTTTATGTGGCCCGTTGGGTTGTCAAGGACTGTTGCTCCTTGAATGGCGTCCCTATTTGGAGGGTCACTGAACAGCAGATGGATATGTTGTTGGAGGCCAGCCTCCCTCTTACTTCATCCCAGGCATCCAAGGATGCGATGTGCCTTCAAGGTGCCCCAGGAAGACAGGCAGGGCAGTTGAACAGGACCCCAGCACCACGACTCAATTCTTACTGCATATGCTGCTCTGCCCCGGATGCTAGGAAGGTAACTGTCATCAGCTATTACAACGACCGTCAATGCCCTGCGTGGTGCTGGCTTACAGGCGGTACTGCTGTCGTACGGCTGCAAGCCGTGTTGCCACTGCTGCTGTTTCACCCTCCAGAGCTGCCTGTACCAGGTCCCATGCCTGGGATAGTCCTGCCTTTTCCCTGGCAGGGAGGCTGAGCAGGTTCATCTCAAACCTGCAGGGACAGGGTCACAGGTGCTGTGAGCACTCAAAAGGCTTGGCTGGGTAATGGTCATCAATGGCAGAGGAATCGCCCGCTGCGCTTTACACACAACCTTGCTGACCATAGAATGCGCAGGTCTGATCTTCTGCATTCAACACCCGCGTCCCTATGCAAACAGAACCACCAGAACTGAATCGCAAGCTTTCGGTCTAAAACCCTGGAGGCCCGTACGGCAGCGCACCTTCCTGTGGTGATACAGATCACACCATCACCACACTCAGGCAAGACTCCGGCACACTCTGCATCCAGCCCTGTCAGTCCAGCTCAACTCTCACTCCCCGTTCGCACTACCTGCCACCCATGTTATGTACATCCCTAGGTGAATCAGCAGGCGCACCCACCTCGGTACAGCTGGCAAGGCTTCCAGCACAGCAGCAGCGTGGGCTGGGTCACGCTGCGCTGTGGGTCCCAGCAGCGTGCGCAGCAGGGCAGCCAGGAGGGAGGGAATCAGCGTCTGCTTGAGAATGGCAGGCAGTCTGGGAGGGGGAATGAGTTCAACGTAGTCAGCCTGCTGCACAAGATCGCCCTTGCAGGCTTTCCAGCCTTTCTCAAAGTCAAGGCCTGCAGAATGGCCAACAGGCAACGTTGCTACAAAGCCACTTAAAGCAGCTTTGAATGCACCCTCACACAACCCTGCTGCGTACTAGTGTCGACTTGTATGCTGATATCTGTTCGGCCCCTTCACACACATTGTGCACGTTTTGCTGAGCAAGGTCTTCCAGTTGCCTCAGGACTGAATCCGAGGCTGAGCTCATGCCTCTGTCAGAAAGCAGGCTAGGTATGCTAGAGCCTTGCCTGTACGAGGGGCTTTCACGCTGCCAGCTAGTGCTGCATGCTTGGGCACATCCAGCCCCATAGCGCCCGAGCCAGCCATACCCCCGCTGCCTGTCACGGGCCCCTCGTTCGCAGCAGCATGGCTGCGACTGCTGCGCAACATCCCCTGCTGTGCTGCTGGCCCTGCTGGTCCCTGCTGTGCTGACAGTGCACCAGTACCAGCAGCGCCGCGCTCCTCAACAGGCACGGCAGCCTGCCCGTTTAGCTTGCCCCGCTCCACAGCTGCTGGGGGCCCCTGCAATCGTGCCGGCTGCTCAGCTTCTCTCGCCACTGCTGCTGCTGCTGGTTTTGCTTCGTTGGCGGCTTGGGCCACCTCAATGGCTGGTGCGCCTGCGCTGAGTGTTGGCGACCGAGCCTGCGCGGCAACCTGCGGTTCCGCTGCCCTGTCCGCTGCCCCAGTGGCTTCTAAGGGCGGCAAACCCTCCTCCCCCTCCTCCACTGCCGTCTCCTGGCGCATGCCACTGCCGCCACTATCACTGCCGCCGCCCTTGAACAGCACAGCTCCAAGGGAGCTCACCACGGCTGCCTGGGCCGTGCCACCGCTGCTGCCAGGTGGCCCGCCCTGCCCTGGCTGCAGGGTCCTACTGGATGTGGCCTCCATCAGAACACGACCATCTGACGGCACCTGCCCTGGCAAGAGAATGCTATCTGGCCCAGGTGCCCTTCCGGCAGCCACTGCTCTGCTCCGTTGCTTGAAATCAGCAGCGTTGGAACCTGTGTGACTGAAGGGCACTGCTGTGCCCAATGGTTCCCTAGCCCCTGCTACATTTCCTCCTCTTGTTGCTGCTGCTGCTGCTGCTGCTGGGGCACCTCTAGTCCCCACCACTGCTGCCTCAACCCCAGACACAGACACTGCAGCTGCCTGTGCTGCCAGTTCGGCCCGCTCTTGCACCCCATCCAGCGCTGCTGCATCTGTCGCCGCTGCCAATTGCACAGGCACTGCCTCTCGAGCCGGCTCCCAAACCAGGCCCTGCTGAGTCAGCAGCTGGGTGATCCACTGCTGCCGGTCGCTGGCTGCTGCCTTATTGGTGGGCTCCAGCCGCAGCACAGCCTCACAATCATCAATGGCGCCCAGCAGGTCTCCCAGCTCCTTGCGAGCTGCAGCCCTGCAGCCACACTTTGCTCATGGTTGACCATGCAGGCAGCAGCAGAGGAAGGTAGGTGTGTGTATGCAGCCCGCACGCGGGACTGGGTTCAGCCCTTTGCACACCTATTTTGCGCAGGCCTGTCGTGCTGCTTTGGGAGTGTGCCGCATTTGGCACGCCTCACCGCAGAGATTGACTGGCACATGCAGTTGTAGAAGGTGAACAGGAAACTAGCTAGGAGTGGCACTGGAGTTGGCTTGCAAAGCCGCCAGCAGGGTCTCTAAACAGCATCAGGACTCAGCAGGGCAATCGGGCAGTACTTATTTGGTGATTAAAACTCAGGAAGCCCCAGAATACGACCCATCCCATGCTCTCAGTACGGTTCGCTCCCACCTCTCCTCTGTTCTGTACTGCCTGCCCAACAAATACGCAAGCATTACGCATGCCGCAGGCTAATCTATAGGAGCACCTCCCAGTCCCCTGACTCCAAGGCTCACCTGCGCTGGTATGCCTTCACATATGTGGCATCCAGGAGCAGCGCCTCACCACAGTCCTCGTCCGCCTCTCTAAACTTCCCCAGCTTTAGCTCCGCCATTGCTCGGTTTGCATATGCTATGCAGGTGGGTGATAGCGCCAGGCTGGATGAGTAGCAGTCGAGCGCCTGAATGGACATAATGAGTGATTCGCCCTGAGCAATGCTCATTTGGACCAATCAATCAACACGCCACCTACTACTCTAACTCGCTACTAGCCATAGTAACGCCTTGCGCCCACTTATCATTCCTTCCTTTGCCACGGCTCCCCATGGTTCGCAGCGCCAACCCTTACAAACCCCTGGCAGACAGCGGCTCAGCCACGCAGACATCTAGCTTGCTTGCCTTCTGGTAGGCGCCCGCCTTGAAGGAGCGATTCCCTTCATCCTTCCACTGCTCTGCCGTGGTGGGCTGCACCGGCCGGCTGGCTGCTGCCTGTGCTGCCGCGCGGATGCGCGCCGCAGGCAGCGGGGCGCCCGCCTTGGTTGTCGCGTCACTTCCAGCATGCATGGCGGCTGCACCGCTGCCGCTAATACCGCCGCCGTCACTGGTACTGCGGGCGCTGGTGCTGTGAGACCCACCGTCGCCTCTGGTGGTGCTGCTGCTGTTGCCGCTGGCTAAGGGAAGGCTCTGGGAGCCAGGTGCCTGGGACGCCACCTCCTCAACGTCGGAGCCAGCCAGCGCAGCGTCCACATCAAACGTGTCCCACTTGCTCCGGTAGTTATCATACGTGTGCGCTGCCGGGTGCCGGGGAGCTCCTGCCACTGGCTCTGTTGTTGATGCGTGACTTGCTTGGCCTGTACCTGCTGGGGACGTAGCTGGACCGGCTGCCAAGGGCTGGGCTTTTCCCCTTACGGGCGGCAGCTCGGCGCCGGCTGTGCGCTTCAAGCTCTTTTCTTTCTGCTTCAGCTCTTTCTGCCAGCCGAACAAGTCTTTCATGTAGTCATTAAGCTCTTCGGCCTGCGCGCAAGTGCACGACATGCCAAGATGCTGCAGAGGCTCTGCCTCAACTGATCAGCAGCACAAGCTCCTACCTGAAGAAGTTCTAGCTAGAGATCAAACGCCTTGCAGGGCCTAGCATGCACAAACGGCCAGTCAGCAATCATCACCTGGCGCCGGACGCTTAGCTGGGCCTGCAGGCGAGGGTCATCCATGTTTCAGCAGAGATCATTGGTAATAAGGCCCAAGTTGCATTGGAAACTTGGGGCCCTCCTAAGACCAAAGCGTGGCGCTCTTGCGCGCCTTGCCGTAGCGGGAACACAAGATGAAGATGCCTTGGAGTGAACCTTTGCGGTATTGCATTGCAGTGACGTCCCAAACTGAATAACAGAGTTGACAGGCAGGATAGCACCGAGAACCCACAGGATGGGAGGCTCTTTTGCAATCAGCGCTCACATGCCGCAGGTGTGCAGCAGGAACAGCAGCTGTAGTGTTAGGTGCAGAACGAGAGTTAGCCTCATCTTTGCACAGGCCACGCCGCACGGCTCACCACCCTCCTGGAGAAGGAGGCGTTTAGTCCTGCTGCCAGGATTGCTTCTTCCAGCGCTGGCGTTGCAGCCTAGCCCGCCGGCACGGGCAGAGGAAATCGCATCGACTGCAGACTTCAACAGTACCAGCAGCAGCAGCAGCCTAGAAAATGCAGAGACCTCTGCAGAAGCAGCAAGAGAGGTAGCAGGGCCCACCTTCAAGAACTATGTGGCTCGGGACTTTAGCTTTGCGTACCCGCCCAGCCTGAAAGTCATAGAGGAAGATTTGTTCGCTGTCAGAGAAGCCAGGCCACGGTCCACCCTCGGTGAGTTGGCCGAGCGGCTGCTTGGGCGCCTAAGAGCTTGCTCTGTGGTTGAGCCCTAAAACGCCATAACAGTAGGCATGCGAGAGCGTGCGACATG
This sequence comes from Parachlorella kessleri, assembly GCA_001598975.1. Classification (NCBI taxonomy): domain Eukaryota; kingdom Viridiplantae; phylum Chlorophyta; class Trebouxiophyceae; order Chlorellales; family Chlorellaceae; genus Parachlorella; species Parachlorella kessleri. The sequence continues at coordinate 28,122 of BBXU01002767.1, forward strand.
TTGGGAGAACTGTGGTTTCCGAAGGCGGCGGAAACCAGATACTGAAAGGGTTTGGTGTCTGCATGTCCGGCCGTGCTTGTTCACAGTCGCCATGTTGTTTGCTGCATTGTCTCCAACCTGGGTTTCTTTCTCCGCAGCAGACGGAAACGCGCCACTGGAGGGACCGTCTCCGGGCCACCTCTGTTATGACGAAGTTCAAACGTTACCACGGATATTCTGCGTGCAGATGCACCCGTGGACAATCCCTTGAAGGCCCAGCTGGTGTCTGAGGATGGGCAGCAGAGAGTGAGCGTAGTGGTACGGCTGGCCTCTGTCATCAAGCCCACCTTCACGCAGGCAAGGCCTTGGTTTGCACTTGATGGGTGGCAAGCAGAACGAAGTGCTGGTCTAAAGGGTGTCAGGGCTGGGATTGAGAAAGCGATCTCAAGGCCTTGCAACAGTGTGTCTGAGGAAACCGATATCTCTAGCTATGCTTGACGCTAAGGCCACGGAGATCGCAGCCGGAGCAGCAACAGGATGGAGCACATCTGCATCCAGCCCCAGCCTCAGTATAGCTATACCCTATCTCCTCTCTGTTTGCACTACCACTAAGAGGAGAGAGCAGCAACAGGAGCTGTGGCGCAGCTTGGGCACGGAAATATTAATTGCAACGGCTCGCTCAAGCACCCGTAGCGAAGGTGGTGAGCTGGACCACCGGCTGCCTGCTGTGCTTGCCTGCAGCTGACCGATATTTCACAGTGGGGCAGCCCGAAGGATGTGGCCCGCCTGCTGTTGCCCCCGGGGGCTGCTGTGGCCTCATACAGCGTCACCTCTATCCCCCAGCCGCCACGGGAGACAGGGACGGTGTTTGGAGCTATCAAGCGGGACCCAGTCAACTTGTACCGGTGAGGTGTCCAGAAGAAGGAAAGGGCTGTCGTGGGTATATGACACGTCTACTTCGTTTATGGTGGCTGTCAGGTGAACCTGTCGGAACTGGCTGTAGATATTGCCTGTATTAGTAATGGGACGGTGTATGAGTCAACGAATAAAGCTATATGTTGCCCTTGTTTTCTGAGTTGTAGCCTGAGGCGTGCATGGCGTGTTTATTGAGGGTGGCAGGTAATGCGGTCAAAGAGGAGGTACAAGTATACTGGGCTCACAGGGGTCGATGTGTTATCCGGTCATCACCAAACATAAAAGCTGTAGGGCCAAGGACATAAGCTCTTGGAAGTGCTTAGCTTTGGTTAGGTTTTTAATTCATTTGGCGGGTACACATGTCACTGTGAGGTGGGTTGGGTTGGCAGCCTCACCTTTCTTGACAGCATTAGGTCACACGATGGTTGCATTGGAAGGGCTCGGTACTAAGCTACCCCTCTTGAGCTGCAGGTACGAGGTGCTGCTGCCAGACCAGTCACAAGTGTCGATGAGCGTGGGAGCGCAGAAGGGGCAGGTATATGTGTTGGGGGCCTCGGCCTTAAAGAGCCAGTGGCAGCAGCATGGAGCTGAATTGCAGCAATGTGCTGAGACCTTCAGGCTCATTAACCGGTGATACTGCGTTCCAGTGCGTGAATATAAAGGGCAGCCAGTCCAGATATGTGTGCTGCTTCTCCCTGCCTTTAGATGTCCCGATTGGGTTGTCGAAGTGAGCAGAACTGTCACTGTTTAAGAAACCAGTCTTTCGACATGCGGGAGCCAAGCACAGGGTTACCAGCAGGGATCGCCAGCTAACACTTTCCAAGATACTCTGATCCAAGGCACCAATGTTCCCCAGTTGCATCCATTCCACATGGGGCAGCACATGGGGCAGCTTCGGAATAGGACCCCAGTGTGCGAGACGAGCACGGAGCACGGACTCGCTCATTCTGATCATGCATTTGCATGCCTTGTTGCTGGTCCATCAGGTTACACCAGGGAAGAAGGCAAGTTGGGGAGTAAGTGTCCTCCAGTCCTTCAGAGGTTCTAGTAACGGCTAGCTGGCAGCCAGTAAACTTCCTAAGCCTGGGGGAATGCGTCCCAGGATCAACCCTGGAAAAGAGCACCTCATACGCTCACATCTCCGCATGGCCGCTGGTGCGCCGGGGTATATGCTGGGTCCTCTGCGATGCATTCTGTGCCGCTCTCTTAATCAATCGCCTGGACCCCTTAGACCAGGCCAACCATCAAGCACTCCCTGCAGCAGTCATGGGCAGCTACAAGCACCGTGAGGCAGGCAACCTCGGGGAACTGTTGAATTGTTGTCAAGGAACTGTTGGAAGGCATGCCACATGCACACAGGCGAAGGCAGCATGTCCAAGAAATGGCACTCAAGCAAGCCCCTAGCGAATTTTGCATGCCAACGTGTCAGTCGACAGCAACATACTGTGGCAATTTCCTCCTCTGACTCCCCTCCCAGCTAACCAAAGTATACAAGCTTGCATCCAGCCATCTATGTAGCCATATACTTCTTAATGCCCCTATCAGCCATCGTAGGGAAGGGGCCCTCCCCCCTGGAGACACCCTCCTTTATGCAACTCGCACGCCCCTTTACCAGTCTATGCATCCTAGGGGCATTGTTGCCACGCGCTGGGCGCTGAGCGCATGTCATGAAGCCAATAGCCCCTCACCTGACGCTATCCTTATGTTTGTAAATGGCGTCCAGTAATACCAAGGCCGCAATTCTTCCAACCCCGGCAGTAGCAGGGCTGGCACTCCCCTCAGCTAGGGGCAAACCCAGCCAAGAAGGCCCGCAGCTCCTCTATGATGGGCTTGCTGGTGGGGATGAGGTGCCCCATGTTGTGCTGGACAACAGACGCCTGGGCCGCGGCAAAGCATCCAGCTAGCTGCTGGCTTTCCTGAGCCCCAACTTGCCTATCCCCGCCTCCTGCACCACACATATGAGTGATGAGGAAGTGGCAATACACCACTGGGCACCCCTTGCACGTTCTACTGGCCAGGCAAAAACTCCTGCAGCGCAGCTCAGTGCAGCAAGCTTTGCTTAGGGGGGACCCATGGCAGGATGGTCAGGTGGCTGTACACTTAAAGGTGAACTGGACAGCAAGTCTGCACATTTCGAAAGGCAGGCGAGGTGGAACGAGTTATTACCCCTGCAGCATTTCCCTGCAAGCCAGAGCTATCAATCCCATACCCGAGCCGAAAAGGTGGAGGGAGGGCAGGTCGATGCCCCCACGCTGCCGAGCAAGGTCAAGCCATGATCTATGCTCTGCCACAGGTGAGATGTAGCCCGAGCAGCAGATGGCACACTTGAACCAAGGCGGAGGAGGGAGCCCCGGGGCTGTTTCAGTGGCTGGTTTTGCCGCTGGCCTGGTGCCTGGTGCTGCTGCGAATGGTGCTGCTGAAGGCTGCAGCGCAGCTGCGCCTTCTGGTTTCGGATCAACCGGGCTGGCGGCTGACACTGGAACATCGCTGCCAGGTGCTGCGGAGCACAAGCAGCGATGCTGGGAAGCAGCAGCTACTGCAGTCGGGTGCCCCAGCGCAGCGCCTGCCCCTTCCTGCTTGTACTGATCCGCCTGCCCTAATGCCGTGCACCGCTGGCACTCATCTTGCAAGGCACAGAGCACGGCAGCCACAGCGGCTCCCTGTGAAAACCCTAGGATTCCGTCGAATGGTCCCTGGGTTGCAAGGATGTGCTGTATGTGCCGCCAGGACTCGGGCCACCCCGCAGTCTGGTGGAGGAACTGCCACTCATCCGTGGCCCACTCCTGGCTGCAGGTGCTTGTATCAGGCGAGCCAGGCGGGGCTCCATCTCCACCTCCAGGGTGCTCACTGTCAATTTGATGTTGATGCAGCACGGCGTACTGCAGTGGAGGCAGCAGCCAAGCACGCTTTGGCTGCTGCTGCTGCTGCTGCTGTGACTGCCCTTCCTCACAGTGCTGCGGCTTCCGTGGAAGGGCCTGGCCTGGCTGTTCCGTCAGAGGCCGCTCTGGCCCCGGCTGCCCTTTCCGCGAGCTGGCGTGCTGCAGCATGGTGTCGTGAGGCTCTGCTTGGTCCTCGAGCATACTGCCCGTCGTGCCTTGTGCCCTTATGAGGCAGGGAAGCTCGTGTGGAGCATCAACAAATACGAATTCTGCTAGATGTCTCAAGCGCTTGCGTAGTGCAGCTGTTCGACCCTGGAAACAGTGTGAAAGAAGGTGCACACGTGATACTCCACCCGTGCCAGGTGGTGGTGCTGCAAGAGACCCAGTCTGTTCCAGGATGTGCTCAACTCTATCAGGCCTACGTGGACCTGCTACCGCCCAGGAGCCACTCACTGCAAAGCTCTTTGCAGTCTGCCGGAAACCGTGAAGGCAGAGGATGCGGAGAACCCTTGGCTGGTATGCCATGCCTTCCATGTGGCCTCCCAGTGAACACTGCTGTTGATGCTGTCGTTTATACACCCTCTATCGGCCCACAGGTTGAGCGGCCAGTGAGGATCAGTCTGTCAGGCCAGCTTCGCCATGACACTGCCGTATGAAAGAAATTCTCATACTTGGATTGCCAAACCAGTTCACATATAGTGGCATAGATGCACGGCATGCCGAAGCTCGGGGTGCCATGGCATGCCACAGTTCGCGTCAAACAGCAGCATGCGCAGCATACTGTGGCTGGATGCCATCCATTCCCAAGTGCCGGTTGCCCATTGGTACTGGGGGTGTTTAACTAAGATTCAACCGGCCCTTCAGCAATGACCTTAGCCTGTCACGGGGCGGTACTTCCCCGTTGCCAGCCTCGTGACAGCACCACGGACAGGTGTACCGCAATAGCTAGCCACACTGGGAAGCAGCGGCAACGTCATCAACGCCCCACTTCCACCTGTGCGGCCGGACCCTTGCACCATGCACCGCCACGCATCCCACCAGTGCCGCACTTGCAGTGGCCAGCTTGTTTACGTTGTCATCCAAGTCGCGACCTTGTAGTTTCCTCCGCCCATAGGAGGCTTGCCTCAGTGACTGTGGACTGCCCAGCCACCAGCAGCCTACAGGCGGGTCTGCAAGCGGCAGCCTGGCAGTCTAAGCCAAGCAGTTGCCTGTCCGCTAGCAGCCAGACAACACGTCTGACAGCTGGTACCTCCAGCAGGAGTGCCAGAGATAGCGCCAGCCGTTGCAGCAGCAGCAGCAGTGGTGATGGTAGTGGGGGCGGTGTTGACGTTCTTTGCAGCAGCAGCAGCGGTGGCGGGAGCAGCAGCAGCAGCCAACTTGCACTACCATTGCTTACATCGCAGCTGCCATGCAGTGCGGCAGTAGTTTCGAATGTAGTGCCGGTTGCCGATGCAGAGCAGCAGCTTATGGCACGGGCGTTGGTGCCAGCAGCAACGGCACTGCTACCCTCACCCGGCCGGCAGCAAGAGCCGCGGTGGCAGCGGCAGGAGGAGCAGCAGCAGCAGCAGCAGCACCAGCACCAGCGGGACCAGCAGCACTCTCACGCTGCAGCCTCGTTGGCCGTGGGTGGGCCAGAGCAGCAGGCCTCTGCAGCGGTGAGAGACGTAGACTCCCCAGGGGCAGCAGCGGCCCACGATCTAGAGCAGCCTCCCGAGAGTGGTTTGGTACCTGATGTGGATCTGGCCCGGCTGGTGCCGCCGGCCAAGACTTCTTCCCCTGCCGGCGGCCAAGGGGGCAAGCTACGACTGCTGCCTGAGCCGAGGCCAGGTGAGCGCTGCAGCGGATTTGTTGTGATGGCCCGAGGTAGCCGCCAGCGAGTGAGCTGAGTAGCACTGCTGTAGGCAACCTGGGCTGGTTACCTCCTGAGGTGTCGCTGACTAGCGGTGTTCTTCCGATGCCGGCACCTGCCGCCTTGGCCTGCCGTTGAAGGCGTTTGCAAGGGCTTAGCAGACAGGCGTGTGGGTCCCTCTATATCGTCCTGGTGGACTATTTAGCGCTGCCTATGTGGGAATTTCTGGATGACGAAAGCCTTATGGAGTGAGTCAGCCAGTGTTGCGACCTTGCAGCTGCCGTGGCGGTGGCGGCACCAGGCAGCATGGCGCCGCCAGCGGGGCGAACAGACATTCGAAGCTCTTGGGCCCGCCTTATGCGCTGGTCACGGCAGCTCAGGTACGGTAGCCCAGACGGGCAGCCGGGTATCCAGCAAGCCTGCTGTGCCATCTGGCCAAGGATTTGAGCACACATGTTAGCATGTGCTGCCTGTCTGCTGGGAGCTACCGGGTTTATCAGGGCCTGTGTTCTGTGTCTTCAGCGTATGATCGGGTGCATCACACAGTGTGCGCGGCCTCAGCTGGGCGCAAATCAGCTACGTGCTGCCATGTATACGGATGTGTTTGCTCCACTGGCGTGGAGAGCTTGCTGCCGTCCGGCCTGCGTGATGTCGAAGGCCTTGGCCCAGGGCCACGGTGTGGGGCGGCACACTGTTCGGATTGGACCCTTGGCTGAAGACTGGGACCAGACAGGGGTGAGCTGGTTTTTGCAGGCACAAAGAGTTTCAGGGCGGCGTTTCTGTTCCTTAGTATCTTACTTTCTTAGTACTGGGTGTCTGCAGGCACAAGGAGCTCCAGGGCGGCGTGGCTGCTCGAGAGAAGGTGGACAAGGTGGTTGTGTTTGGCGGCGGCAGCTTTGGCACGGCTATGGGTGTGGCGCTGGCGCGGCAGAAGCCGCAGCTGCAGGTAGGTCGGGCTTGGCTGCCTGCGCTGGGCCCTTTCCTGCGGTGTTGCTGACGTGGCGTTTGGGAGGGCCGCCTTGTAAGGCAATACATCAGCTGGCTGCGGTATGGGGAGGATCAAATGAGCTGGTTACTCTGCCTGAATCGCTGCCGCTGTGGTTGAACGAGGGTGTATGTTGTAGAGCCGGGTAGTGCACGTCACTGGCCTGGCGCTCTGGCCTGGGATTTGAGGCGTGGCTGTCGGGAGCGGCTGTGGGCGCGCACGAGGGGTGCATGCCTGCGTATAACGGTGGCGCTCTGGGGTTTTCTTTTTGAGGAACAGCAGCAGATTGGCCCAGTGACTGGGTTGAGGCATTTGGCCGGCGGAACGGCTATGAGGCACTGATTGCTGGGTGGCCCAGTGCGTGACTGCTGCTTGCTGCTGGAGTTGGCGCAGGTGACGCTGCTGCTGCGGGACCCTTACCTGTGTAAGGATATCAACCAGCTGCACTGCAACACGCGGTACCTCAAGGTGGGTTGTTTCATGCGAATTTGGCTTGCGCAAGGCTGCACAGTCAGGTTTGGGATGCATGACTGGGAATGCTCAGCCTGCACACCTGGCACGGCTGAGGCTGGGCAGCCGGATCATGCAACGCCCTGGCGAGCGCTTTCCATGCACCAGGCTCTTGCTTCATGCAGCAGCCTTGAGACTGACGGAACGCTTATGTGGAGCAGTTTCTGCTAGCCAGTGCGGTGGGTGTGCGCATGGTACTGTTGGCTGCGCGTTGTAGCTCAAGAGTGTTTCAGAGAGCCTAGCCGTTCCCCACCACAGGAGTATGAGCTCCCACCCAACATCAACGCCACCACCAGCGCTGTAGAGGCCATAGCGGGCGCGCAGTATGCTATCCATGCTGTGCCCGTGCAAGGCAGCCGCAGCTTCCTTCAGGGGATCAAGGTGAGATACCCAGAAATACCCACCTGAGGGGGTTCATGAGGCTGCCTTGGATGTGTGCTTGTGACGCGCGCTGAACCTGTCCTTCTGTGCAGCTGAAAATGCTGTGGATGGTAGAAAGGGAGAAAACGAGGGAGTGAGAGTGTGGAGCTGTCCAGTGCCGAGCTCAATTTTGAACTGGATTGCG
>BBXU01002768.1:0-26407 GCA_001598975.1 Parachlorella kessleri
CCCCAACCACCATCACCCACCTGGCCCTCCTCTGCATGCAGGATCTGCTGCCGCCCACGCTGCCCATTATCTCCGTCAGCAAGGGCATCGAGCTGTCCAGCGGCCAGCTCATGTCGGATCTGATACCCTCTGTGCTGGGCCGCAAGCAGCCTGTGGTCTACCTGTCGGGCCCTTCCTTTGCCAAGGAAGTCATGGACAACAAACCCACGGGGGTGGTGGCTGCCTCAAAGGTGGGGAGGAGGGGTCCGGTGTCTGGCCAGAAGCGCACATCCAACCGTCGGCTGTGGCTGCTGCTGCTACTGCTCCTGTGATAGATGTGGCCTCCTTCCATCTCGCCTCCGCCAGTGCATGTATACCTATGCATGAACCCTCCTTTGCCCCATACATCCGCGCATGACTGGGCCATGGCCCGCCAGGTGCAGAAACCTCCATCTCCCTTCTTTTCCCATACATCCGCGCAGGACCGTGCCATGGCCCGCCAGGTGCAGGGCTTGTTTGCCTCGCCCAGCATGCGGGTGAACCTCACGGACGACGTGGTGGGCGTGGAGGTGTGCGGGGCGCTGAAGAACGTGCTGGCCATCGCCGCCGGCATCGTGGAGGGGCTGGAGCTGGGGCACAACGCCATGGCCGCGCTGGTGTCGCAGGTAGGGCAGGAGTGTGTGTGGTGGTGATGGTGGTGTATGTGTTTTGTGGGTGGGTGGGCGCTGGTGTTACAGGTAGGGCAGGGGGGGAGGGGAGGGGTATGAGTTGCTGTAGCCGTGCTGGTCTCGCAGGTGGGGCAGGAGGCGGAGGCGGGCTGGGGCGTTTCCACTGTGACCGCGCTAGTGTGATCGTGGGTATGGCATGAGGCTGGGGCGCCGGGGGCGCCCATGTCATGGCCGTGTTTTTGTTGCGGGTAGCTGAAAAGCGGGAGCTACTAGCTGCTATTGGGCGGCGGAGCACAAGGTGCATCTCGAGTGGGATGCGCGGTACAGGATGCGCGGTACAAGTGGAGGCAGCTTGATGGTGACCAGCTGTGCTGTAAGCTTGGAGCTCTGCGTCTACGAGAGTACTCTGGACATGGAGCAGCATTGTCAGTGCAGCACTGTAGGAAACGTGTAGCAAGCGTGCAGTACCCGGTTGGCCTCCTGTAGGGCTGCGCCGAGATTCGGTGGCTGGCAGAGAAGATGCATGCCAAGCCGACCACCATCTCGGGCCTCTCAGGTGAGGCCTGTTGCCTGCGTCCTGGTCAAACTAGCAGACCTTGAGCGCTGCTGCTGGACCTGTTGCGCTGCTGGCAGCAATGGCGTCTCACAGCGGCTGTCTAACCAGTTGCACCGAATCCGCATGGCTGTTTCCGGTTCTGTTGCAGCCTTGAGGAGGTTGCAGGTTCACCTGCTGTCTCTGCCACGAGTGAACATGCAGCTGATGGGTAACAAACCTAGCGGAGCAGAAGGGCTGGAAGCTTATGACAGGGCCCCCCTCAGTCCACAGTCCTGCTGGTCTATTGTACTGAAACGCATCAACAAAGCTAGACGTGTTTGACACAGGGCTGGGCGACATCATGCTCACGTGCTATGGCAGCCTGTCACGCAACCGCACCGTGGGCGTGCGGCTGGGCCGGGGGGAGAAGCTAGAGGACATCCTGTCCAGCAGCAGCCAGGTGGCTGAGGGCGTGCCCACGGCAGGTAACAAGTTGCTGACGGCCTGCCCTTCAACATTTTTTATTAGTTTTTTTCCCCTATTTTTTTGTCTGCGGGCGTGCCCACGGCAGGCAGGAAGGGGGAAGCCTGAGGGTTGGGGAACTGATGAGGGGGGTTGCTGAATCTTGGCGTTGGCGGTTGCCACGGGGACAAACCATGCATTGCTGAAAGAGGGGGAAAACCTTCGTGTGTGCAACTGGGCGCCGAGCTGGCTTCAATGGCCTAGAGTTGGCGGGCACTTGGCCAGGGTGGGGTCAGCACATGTGGGAGCGCTTCTGGTGCTAGTGCTGTTCTTGGGGCGCGCTATTGCTGCGATGTACCTTCACTTTTATGGGCAGTCCACTGCATACTCCCCTCGACCTGCCATATTCTGCCAACATCGACGATGCTTGTGATGTGAGTCGATTGAAGGCGGTCAGTACCACCAGGCATACGAAGGAGCCCAGTTCCCCACCTGGCCACCACAGGCACGGCATAAGCCTTGGACCCAATGCACTGGTTGCCCGGTGCCCACTGCGCGCTGGTGTGTGTGGTGCGTGCAGGCGTGGTGGTGACCCTGGCGCGCAAGTACCGCGTGCAGCTGCCGGTGCTGACAGCCGTGGCCCAGGTAGGCGTAAGGGCTGGGTCTTATCATCCTGGTGTAGTTTGTCTGCATATATGTAGCAACCTGGTGGTGCCCAGGGAGGTGGCAGGAGGTTGCGATGCTGCGCTCGCTTGGGGGCAGCTGGCTGTGCTGCCCTGCTTTCCGCTGTTCCTGCCGTGGGACAGCCTGGCGGCTGGTGTGCTCTGCCGCTAAGAAGCCGCCGAGGAGGGCGATAAGCTGGCTGCCAAGCCTCCTAGCACTGACGCTAGTCTGGTGTCCGATGTCTGAGATTACCTTCAAGTCAGTCACGGCCTTGCCACACATGGAAGGACAAGCATATATTTCCCGAATTCTTATGTGGGAGCTCGTTCATTGCAGGTCTTGGAAGGCCACTTGAGTCCCCGGGAGGCCGTGTTTGAGATCATGAACCTGCCCCAGATTGAGGAGAGATGAGCAGCCTTCCCTTGTCTAGGGGGACATGCTACCTTTCCGGAGCCCTCGGCGGCTGCCTGCTGCTGGGACTGCATGGGGGGCAGCGGGATGCCGCCACCTGGCAACTGACAGGGTGGGTGGGCTGGGTTGGGTGCTGCATGGGTGGTGATGCTCCATAGTGTCCATAGTGTGAGTATGTGTGCTCTGCTGGGCAGTGGGGGTGTTAGCATGAGGCCGGCGTGCAGCCTCCCGCCCGGCAAGGTGACCGTGGTATTTTACCGAGTCTCGGTCGGCTCAGCTATGCCTGTGTGCTGAGTTTTTCACGTGATAGCAGACTGCAGCTCAGCACCAACTTTGTGTTTCCCAGGCGTATGCTGCGCCTGTGTGCTCGCATACACACTTTTCCTGCGCTTCCGCTTGATGAGGAGGCCTGGCCAGAATTTCCATTTCCATTTTATTTAGTTGTGACGGAGCAGTTTTGAGGGGTAGTGTCTAGCGAGGGTGACAGTGTGGACATATTCTTACTCACAAAAGGATGGCCTTGCATAGCATAGTCGTGGTTGCCAATCTGTCTTGGGGGTTGTTGCAGGCACGTCCTGTCAGACGGGTAGTCCAGCCTCGATCGACCCTTGGTCGCTGGCTGCTTGGTTAGTGAGCTGTGAGACTGAAAGCTTAAGGCTTGAAGGTAGTTTGAGGCATTTAGACTCAATAAGGCTTCGCCTAGATTAAGCCTTGGTGGGCGAGCCGCGTGCATGAGTAATGCAGCTAGCCCGTGAGCTAGCCCTCATGAGTTCAAGAAGTCGTCGCTGGTACAGAGGGTGCAGATTGTGATCTGGAACGTGGGTCAGATCAAAAAGCTAGACTGTCCAGCTGTTCAAAGTGCGTGTCTGAATCGAGGGTGTCAGTGCATTTGTGGATCAACGCATGGATCAGCATGACTCCGTCAGACCCATGCAATACAGCTGTCCGACGAGACGGGCACATAAAGCCGATTGCTCTTGTGCCGCTCTCTTCATATTCTCCACTTCACTTACTGGTTCACCTCACGTAGCTAAAGGCCGTCTTTTAGGGTCTTATCACTACGCCAACGGCGGAGTCCTAAGCCTTGAGCAGCCGCCACAGCCACCGCGTTCCCCTGCTCAGCACTGAAGCCATGGCTCGTGTGGGCTACCTCATGCTGCTACTCCTTCTGTCTGCCACGGCAAGCACAGGGCGTCGGCTGCAACAGGTGTGCCGCAAATTCAAATTATGCCAGCTCCAAGGGTGACTGCTTAGATACCTTGGCCTGAAACGTGCTTCCTCTGTTTGCTGCTCAAGTGTAATGGTCAAAGCAGCTCTGCACCTCCTTCCTATCTGCTTGGAAGTTGGCCAATATTGCCGCCTTTGTTGTGCAGAACCTTGCTGGCGATTGGCAGGGATGCACCGACGTTGCCCCGCCAGGCAAGTTCCATGAAGTAGCTCGGTGGACAGGCTGCCCTTGTGCTGGGACATGGGCAACCCTGCAGAGGGGCCTACAGTGCAGTTACCATGCAGCATTATAGGCTGACCAACCCAGGCATGAAGTCTGCAGTGCCAGTGCAGGGGCAGAGGAAGCTGACGGTTTAGCCATCTTCTTGCCTGCAGGAGATAAGACTTGCGCGCAACTCAAGGAGTCTGGCGACTGTAACACCTCTGTGACCTCGTCGCGCAACTACTGCGCCGCAACATGCTCGCGTTGCACTCCCTCGGCCAATGCAACTACAGCAGCAGACGCTGCCACCCCGGCACAGCCTGAACCTGTGGCCTCCAGCAGCAACAGCAGTACTGCGGCTGGCTCTTCAGAGACCCCAGCCCCATCTCCGGAACGAGAGTCCGCTCTGGAAGCAGCAGCAGGACAAGCTCCGTCAAGCGAGGCGCCTTCAAGCGAGCCCACCAGCACCGCAGCGGCAATCCAGCCTAGTGCTGCAACCCCATCGTCTGAGGCGTCCGCAGGCAGTGTTGCCTCAGGGAATAGCAGCAGCGCTGCGGTGGCGACAGGCAGCGGGGAGGTATTCAAGGGTGAGTGCTTGCGAGGGGCTTGCCTTCTTATTGTGTCAGTCTCAGGAGCTCAGTGATGGGATCCTATTGACTGCGCAGTTAAGACGTGCCTGATGATTGCACGCTAGATTGCAGCGTTAGTATTGCTCTGACACTCCTGATATCTGTAGCACGATTGACGATCTGACAGCAGTGAACCACGTGTGCTTCACTGCCATCCGCAGGTGACGGCACTGCCTTCAGCGAGAAGGTGGACAACACTGGCAAGGGCTTCGCCTGCTCATTCCGCTACCTGAACGACTGGGCCAGCGTGCATTTTGCTGCAGTCAACCTGCCTCAGTGGGACAACGGCAACAGCTGCGGCAGGTGAGGCGGGGCAAGGGACACCTGCTGGCTAATTTAATGGGCTGCGCTTGGTTATTTGCCTTGATTGGTGTGCCGGAAGTGAGAGGCAGCTTTTTTAACATAGCATCTGTTAGGGCAAGGCTAGCCCAGCACCTCTGGGCAGGTGGGGCAGTCATGGTCTCCCATGACTCCCTCGGGAATGCGACTACCTTGGCAGTCTCTCCTGCAGCTGACGAACCACCCACTGACGGCGATGGCCCATGCGCTGCCTGGCCTGCAGGTGCGCAACTGTGCGGTGCGTCGACTCTCGGTGCAAGACCCAGGACGTGGACGTCACAGTCATGATTGTGGACCAGTGCCCCGAGTGCAAGCATGGGGACCTGGACTTCTCCATCCCTGTCTACCGCGAGATCACAGGTGCGCATGGAGGCAGGGGGCCATGCTTGTTGTGATAGTTGTGAGCTAGCCTCGCCTGGACCAGCCAGTCTGGTCCCGGACACCCTGAAAAGCCTTGCGGTGTGTGATGGCCAGACAGTGGCCACCATCAGTTGTAGATGACTCCCTACGAATCTCGAGCGCAGCTGCACTGCTGTCTGAGTACCTTGGATGGCGCCCCTGTCACCACCCTCTGTACTCTTATCAATGTATATTAGTAATGCTCCCCCGCATCTCTGTGCGTGTATGCAGGCATGTGGCCCCACCGGCTGCAGGTGCAGTGGCAGTGGGCGGACTGCAGCCCCTTCATCAACGGCACCATCCACCTGGCTCCCAAGGACGGCGGCAACCCCTTCTGGCAGGCCTTCTACTTCTCCAACACCAAGTGAGTGCCTTCGGCTTGCAAGGCGAGCTGGGGGATTGGCCGGACAGGTGCCCAGGCTGTTGCAGGCTTCCTGGAACCATTTCGGAAGTGCTAGTAGAATTGCACCAAATTACCGGGTCACAAGCAGCCGGGAGCATGCTAGCTTAAAAATAAATAAAATAAATACGCCCAGGCCTCGCCGTCCAGCCGTAGCTGGGCGCGCTAGCTTGACTACCGTGTATCCTGTGGCACGTTGCTTACCTTTTATATTTAATGCCCGCCTCCCCATCCCTGTGCAGGTACCCTCTCAGCAAGGTCGTGCTCAATGGGATGGAGCTGAAGCGCAACCAGTTTCAGTTCTTTGAGCACGGAGCTCCGCTGGGAAATGGGCCTCACAAGGTGAGCATAAAGGGGTGCTAGGCTTTTACGGTGCCGTTCCTTGACCAAGCCTTGTATCAACCTGGAGAGCTCCAGGCGCCTGAGTTATCCAAGGATGGCATGGATAGAGCTCATGCTCAGCGATGTCAGTAGGATTGATACCTCACCGACTTGACCTCTGCTGCTGCAGTTCGAGTTCTATGCTGCCAATGGCGCAGTAGTGGAGGCCACAACCGACGACCCATTGAAGGTGCAAGACCTCAATGTGCAGTTCCCAGAGGTGAAGTGAGCATCGGAAGTTACTGGACGGGAAGGTGGAATTAGACACTTTTGCCTTTCTTATGCAAAAGCTGCACCCACAGGATTTTGTGGTGACTGACCGGCACTAGGTCACGCTGAAACAAGCGTGGAGCAGCACTGGGGTGGGCCTGGGCTATCAATGGGTTTCTCAGCACCAAGCGCGATTCCACAACGCGATACAATGCCTCCTCGCTCTCTGTACTGATGACACTGTACTTTAGAGAAGTCTGCCAGTCGCAGCAGCTTGACACAACATTGACTGATTCTTGCCACTTGGCCTTCTTGGCTGCTGGCGTCCTCAGCCTTAGCCTGCATGTGCATTTGCTCGCTAGGATTTTCCCGGGGGAAATGTAGGCTCTGGGTGCAATCCCCAGCCTCTAGTTGTTACAATGTCTTCGACTGCCTCTCTTGGGGAGGTGCCAAAATTTTGATACCACGGGAAAGAATTTTTTGGGTAAGTTTGTGCTTTGCTGCTCTTGCTTACTTCCTTGGCGTGCAGATTGCACACACCATGGATCTGTGGCTGGCACGTTTCATGTGCATCTTGCTTGTAGTGTGTATGAATGCTGCATGCCTAGCTGTGCACTTGTAGCCTATCTTTTGCTTCGCGTTTGCTTGCAAAGATTAATCTCATTTGCTGCTGGCCTATTGTGGCGGTAACAATCCTTTGTCGTCGTTTCCAGCTTGCCTGCTTCCTGACATATCATGCTATCCCAGATGTCAGATGTTGATCAATATGCTGAGAGGGTGAGAGACAGGTGTGAGTGACAGATTTTACATTATTCATGCCATTATACTCCCATATAGTTCATACAGACAATCGTCATTTGCAAACGTTGCAATTCACATTCCAAGGACTCCACTATCTGGCAACCCTTGTCATGGTGAAAATCATATACTCATGCACTGTTCTCTACCACATGTGCTTTGCCAACCACAACCCCATCTTATAATGGAGATTTGGGACTAAACAACTGCCGTCTTGCCATGGCAATGTCCACACCCCTGCAACCCCTAATAAGGCCGCCTACTTCCTCCTTTAGCCCTCTCCAGCAGCAAGAATGGCCGAGGTCCTGCAGGGCATATCTGTCGGTCACCACGAAAGCCGAGCAAGTAGCAGGTAGAGGTAGCCAGGAAGTGCATCTCTTACATTGTGCAACTGTTCTTGGGCCTCAGCCGGCAACCCAGCCTAACCAGAGGGCTTACACGGCCGCGCTACGGGTGCTAGGCCTGTTGTTGACGGCCAGGAAGCACAGCGGAACTGCACAAGACCATCTGTGCCACACTGAAGGCTCACCTGGAGCCTGGGGAGAGCTTCATGAGTTGCAGGTTGATGTGGCGGATGCTGACCTCATCAGCCCTCATGCGCAGCAGGGCATCTCGCAGGCTGGCTCCTTCCTACAGGCCGTACCGCCAAGAATGAATTACATGAACAGTTCAACTATAGCTGTATAAACCTTAGCTGACACCAGCAGATTCCCCACACAAGGCTTCCTGCTGACATCAGAGGCGTAAGCCTAGCCAGGGTCGGCTGGCCATGTCTGTGCTGCTGCACTAGGGTCGTCTATATGGGAAAGCTGCATGAGTAGGGAACAGGGCTTCCAGCCAACATTGTGCCTTTGTGACAGGCACCATGAAGTATGAGGAGAGGGGGACCAAAACCCTGACCACAGCTGGCACACACCAGGTAGCGAGAGATGGGCGCTTGTGGAAGGCAGGACGCTGGGCAACCCACCCATCCCCACAACCTTTGCCCTTACCCCAAACCCCACCCCACCTACCTCTAGTGAGTAGTAGGCTGTGGCGGCTTTGGGGGCCCTGCTGCCCTCCCACGCTGGCAGCGCACCAGGGGTGTCCAGCAGCTTGAGGATGTATGTTTGCCACCAAATCACATCCTCAGCGCGGTACACCTAGGCCAGTCAGCAGTACAGCTCGCTGGCAGCCACACGGGTTTAGCAGTACAGTTGCTGTACACCACCTATCAGTGATTAACATTGTGCAAAGGAACCGCGGCCCAGGCTAACATGCGTTGCTTTGGTGACAAGCACTTGTCATAGGCACAGCTACTGTGCACAGGGGACACCATGCTGACAGTGGCAGCTTCTCCTTCTCCAGGGAAACACACAAGGTAGTTCTGAGCATCTGTTGGTCCCCCATGAGCACTGTTGTGTGTGCGTGTGTGTGTGTGTGGTGGTGGGTGGGGGGGGGGGGTGTATGACTCACCTGGTAGGCATGAACCACACTTGGGCCTAGTAGGTAGACTATCAGGCACTGTGACAGCAGGTTGCCCTGCAGGATGGAACGCACAGGATCTGCGACTGAATCTGATAGGCTACTCAATACAGTATGGATAACAAAGGCAGGAGGAAGTCAAGTTGCTATTCGAGAACACGACCTCAGGAAGGGACCAAGAGGCTTCCTCAAGTAAATGAAAGTCGAGGTGACTCACCAGCACAAGCAGGTCCAGAAACCTGCTAAGAAAGCTTGACTGGATGGCTTCCTGCCAGATCAGCCTGCATGAAGAGGCACACTGGGTCCATACCAAGAGCTTGATGAATCTTCCAAGTGCGCCGTGAAAACAGCGAGTGAAAACAGCAAATCCTGCCAGCCGTGTCCGCCTCGCTCCCTCCACCTCATCATGACTAAGGCATGCAGGCCTGGCGGGTGGGACCCCCCGCCCACCCACCCATGCACCCGGCTTCCCAGCTTCTGCGCTGGGGGAAGGATGTAAAGGTGTGCCAGCCGAAAGCAAGTTCTGCTCAGTAGGGCGACGTGCTAGCCAGGAGCAAGGCTGGGGCTCGACACTGAGGGTGGGAGCAAGGTTACCAGAGCTCAGAACAGTGGAGAGATGTGCTGGCGTGGGAGCAGCAATGGGACTCACCATTGGGCCCGGCCGCACTCCACTTCCATGGCCAGGGCGTGTATCCAGCCGTTGTCGGAGCGCCCCGTCAGGTACACCCGGAAGTGGTTCATGATCATGCCTGCAGGGCGGCCAAAATCAGGGACACAATTTCACTCTGGGTACCCCTCGACTACTTTTGCAGTGCAGGCATAACGGACGTGGTTCATGATCATGCCTGCAGGCCGGCAGCGGGGGTTAGGGGCGCATATTCACCCACGATTTCAGGCGCTACTCAGGCCACCAGGCAGCAGGGTGGCATTGAAGCAGGGGTTGGGTTTAGGGCACCACGAAATGTGTGATGTGCCTGCCATCGTGCACGCCGCCGTGCGCGCCAACTGCAGCTAAGACACAATTGTGCCAAACACATGCATCCCTTCCCCTGCTCCTGTCAGCTGGGTCACGTCCCTAGCACCGTCCTCCGCAAAACCCATCTACGGAGTTCATAACAAACCCAGAGCCCAAGCGTGGTTAGCTTGCCTCGCCAGGTCCGAGCCCAAGCATGACTTAGCTCCGCTTTATTTATGATTCCCACACAGCCAATTACGGCTGGACTCCAGCAACCAGTGCTGCGTGCTGTATACAGAGGTGCCCACGCTCACCCGACATGGCTGTGGCCTGAGCGTCACTGCTGAACAGCATGAGCCGCCTGGCTAGTGAGGCCTCGCTGGGACCCCTCCGGGCGCCTCCCTTGCCGCCGGCCCCGGACCATGCCTTGGGCGTGCAGACAGCCCACACGAAGACGCGCACCACCAGCAGCCAGGCATACGCCAGCTGCTCCGGCACCTGCAGGGCGCTGTGCGCTGTGCGCTCTGATCAGGGTTCCTGGAGCTGCTTCAGAAGCTGCTCTGCCACGGATCCAGCCCAGACAGGGCACAGACTGCAGGTGTGGAAAGCCAGCCGCCTGGCTAGCAAGCCCAGCCACATTACAGGGAGGGAAGGCACTGTCCGAAGATTTGTGCCCAGAGGAGAGCTGAAGAGCCACGCAGCAAGGCAAGTACTGGCATGCCCGGGGGCTTTGCAGTGCCGTTCCCTTCATACTGCCTGCTGCGGGGCATTTCCGCCCCGATTAGAGCGCAGAGGCTGTCCACACAGAGTGACATTCACACACGCTTGGTGTGCGCAGGGTGTCACATGGTTACCTACCGTCCTAGGGGATGTATGGATAGGGGACAAAGAGGACAGGTAGCCCGGCGGGTGGACATCCCTGCCCTTGATGAACTGCGTGACGTCTTTGGCATCCCGCCTGCAAGACGTGACTAGAACCACCTTCCATCTTATCAAGTCCGCTCCTGTGCAGACGCAGGCTGTCTAACCCATGGCTCGCTAGAGCTGTCACTTGTGCGCCCTATTAATGCCAGACACATCTTGGGGAGTGTGGGTTCTGGGGGTGTGGCGGAGGGGAGTGGAGGAAAGTATGGGAGGACAGCCCTGAGCTTAACACAAAGCACTCAACAATGCAGAGTGTCAGTCTCCGGACGGTCCACCCCACGCCCCCTCCACACCTGGCCTCACCTGATGGAGGTATGTGGCGGCACCATGCCCTGCAGCAAGCACTGTTTCAATTTAATACAGTTTCCTTGCCTCCAGGTTTCAACAACAGTATGCAACAGGAACGAGCCGGCGACAAGAGGCTTACTTGACCTCGGTGATCCTCAACCATGGTAGCAAATCCTTCCGCAGCGAACAACGCAAAATCGCCGAGCAGTAGAGTTCAGAAGTGCCTTACGGTTGGTCGCAGACGTGGTAGAAGCAAAGAGAAGTTTGGGTGGGGCAGGTTTGGGCGTCTGAACGAAGCTGCCGAGAGGTTGAGAGGCAAGCCGCTCCTCGAACCTGAGGAGGGAACCAGCCTGCCCCCCAAGAACGAACCTGTTCCAGAGGATATGCGCTCCTACAGGCCTGGGTTTGCTGGGGCGCTAGGCAATACAGGCGCTGGCGCCCCGCATGTTACAAGTGACAGCCTGTCAAGGTCGTTCATGGTGGCAACCACGCGGCAGATCATCTGCAATATGATATTCCCTAAAGGCTGTAGGTAGGCAGGGGATAGATGCAAGGCTGGCTCCAGTCAGGTGTATCAAGCATGACGTCCGCTCAACACTTGCATGGCTTATTTCAGTCACTCCAAGGCCATCAACCCAGCACCAGTGAGGAGAGTCCGCAATCCGACGATGACAGTTTATCAATTTCAATTTTCGAGAATATCACATGAGGAAATGAGCAGGGCAGAAAGCCCACCCATGAAGCAAGACCGAATGACAGTGCTGCAAACCACAGGAAGTACACCAAGGCATGGAAAAGTAGGACATGTCTGTTTTGGATGGAGTTTGAGGCGAAGTCCACTGCGGCACGTCACCACAACACCGGGCCACCAGGAAGAGTCCGCTTGGATAATCGGAATAATGTTCCAGTTGCACGGCCGACAGTCATATTTGGACCAGTGCAACTCCCAAGTGCCTTGGACAATTTCCATCCAAGCCCAACACCCCGCCACCAAGCCATAACAGCAATATGTTGATGATTTGAAGACAGCCTTGAATATTTGCCATATCAAACACACCAAGCCTCACCACATCTTCACCCTGTGCACCCTGAGTGGACGCCCTGGAAGGCGTGGCAGCTGCTAGCTGCTGTGTTACTCAGTCCCCCGTTTGCCCCGTCGGGATTGTGTACTGGGCGGAAACAGGGGGGCCGAGTGTCACCGGGTGACTGCGAGACATTCCAAATACCCCCCCATTTCTTCATTTGCTGCAATGGTGCTTAAATGCGTCACATACAGTTACAGCTGCAGCTGCGGCGATTCATGCATGTCACGCCTTGAGCCGGCCAGCCTGCCACGCCTCCAGGACCGCGTCAACCTCCTCAATAAGTTGCTGCTTCTGCCCCTCCGGGATGAAGCTCGCCCGGAAGCTTGCCTTGGCAAGGTCTGCCAGCTGTGAGGGGGTGAGCTCAGCCACCTGCAGGGGGTAAGTGGCGGCTTCCAAAGGAGTTGGTCAAAGAGCAGCCCAGGACTGAACAACTCCAAGGGGTTTGGTTGCCCAGCCACCTGCGACCACCCACTTTGGCTGGGCCGCAGCTGAAAAGGCCACAGGCATACCTTCGCTGGCAGCCCGCAGGGGCACGCCGGAGCGCCGGACCGCCCTGCACACCCTCCCTGCTGGTTGTGAGGGGGATCGCCAGCGACAGACAGCCAGCCCCCGTCTGATGCACAGTTGGAGAATGCGGCCGCCGGCCGCAAGGGCCGGATCAGGTCTCGCCATGGCCATGCAGGCCAGAGTATTCGACCATGTGGCTGGCTACCAACGCCGCTAACAGCTCCAGGGAAACCCATGGACCCTACACACGCCCTGGGTCCCACCTTGGCTACATAGGCATAGTTGTCGTTGATGTATCCGCCAAAGTAGGCGGGGTCATCGCTGTTCACCGTGATTGCCAGCCCGCTGCGCAGCAGCTGGCAGTACCTCTCCTCCAGCTCCCCAGCATACACCTGCACATGGGAGAAAGCAGGGTTTTGTCTTGCTCTGCACAAGGCTCTAGATTTCAACATGCGCAGCACCTGGAGGCACCCTCATACACCAAGGCAGTACCAACAAGAGGGAGTGCAACAAGGGAGACAGCTAGCTAGCCCATCTGGGGGCAGAGGTTGGAGGTATAGCCAGTGACCACCGGGCACAGTCTGTGCCATAAAAAGGCTGCCTGGGTAAGGCAGCCAGGACGCCAAAGTGAGCAGCAGGCGTGGGTGAGGGCAAGCCTCACCTGGAGGCACAGGTTTGACAGCGGGCAGGTGGTCAGCGCGATTTGGGTGTGCCGCAGGTGAGCCAGGAGGGCGGGGTCCTCCAGCGAGTGCACCCCGTGGTCTATCCGCTCCACTTGTAGCGACCGCAGGGCCTCCCACACGTAGTCGGGGCCGGCCTCCTCCCCTGCGAGTGACACATATGTGACATACAATGATAACTGATGAGTCGTGGCCGACTGCAGGGCATAGCCGCGCCAGCCTCCTTGCCTGCAGAAGCCACCCTGGGAGCGCCTGGTGCTACATAGAGAACAGCCCCATCGAGGGAGCAACAATTTAAAAGGGGCCTGCTCCACCCTCAACCTCCCCCTGGACTCCCTGTGCTAACTGATACACCACCCCCACCCGGCCAGGCGGCTTGCCTGGCTAGCTGCAGGGTCCCCGTCATCTCAAGCACCATGCGTACATTAGCCACACCAAGCCAGCCCACCAGGCTCACCTGCATGTGCCACCCGGTGGAGCCCCAGCTGCCTGGCATCGTCAAACACCTTGGTGAAGAGCGTGGGAGGGTTGCCGACCTCGCTGGAGTCCAGCCCAACCCCAGAGATGCTGCTCAGGTAGGGTGCAGCCTGCAGCAAGCCAGAATTTCCTTCATGTTAGTAGACATGGGAGCATGCGTGGTTGCCTGGCGTGGTGCGGTCAAGTCCCAGCCCAGACATACAACCGAGGTAGCGTGCAGCCTGCACCTAGCAGCGCTGCAGGGCAACGCAAATTTGCTCCGCAGCTGTCGTCTGGCCAGGCAGCGGGCTGAGCCCGGCAGGGCAACACATCGGGATGTCCATAGGGAGTTGCAGAGGGACTACCACATAGTCATGGCCTGGAGTGGGCCTGCTGCTGCTGACAGCCGAGCGACGCTTGGGCTGCCCAGGGAATTGCAAGGCCAGCACTGACCCTGGGGCATCAACCGGCTCTCTGGGTTCTCCAAGGGCGTCAGTGCTGTTCATACACAGAAGCTGGGAATGAGATACATACCAAAGCTAAAGGCTTGACGCATCACGGAGAAGGACATGCCAAGGCCTTGCATGTTAGGGGAGCCATAAACAGCGCTGACGTGTATGTAATGTATGTTTGCGGTGCGGTGGGTGTGCGCGTGGGGGTGGGGTGGGGTGGGGGGAAAGGGGGCAGGTGGGTGGGGGTGAGGGGGTGGCAAAAGAGCCATCCTACCTGTTGCAGTGTCTCCGCGGCTGCCTCAGGGCCCTCGTCCCGCAAGAAGCACATGATCAGCGACGCCGTCATGCTGTGCCTTGCAGGGGCCTCCTCCACCGCCCTCTGCAGGCCTGGGAGGAACACATCCCAAGCCACGCCCCTGCAAGCACAACGGGCATAGCGTGCTAAACAACCTGGAGCTGAAGAGGACCTGGCTCAGGGAGCGCCCCTAATGGTATCGAGGCCAGGTAGCTAGGTGACTGTCCTTAGGTAGCGTAGCGGGCTGTAAGCCTGGTCCAAATGGCACGGTCATTCCCAAATGCTGTACCGCCGTGTAGCCCTACTAGCCACGACCCCTTGGCTGCTTTGCTTATCCCCACACCGCCTCCCTCTTGGCAGGACCGCTTGTTGCTGACACCGCTACAGCAACACCAGGTTACCTCTGCCAGGCTGCCGTATCCCAAGCAAGCTGCATACCTGCGCACATGTGCCTGGGGGTCGAAAAACAGCTCCACATGCCGCACGCTCTCCTTGGCTGCCTTCTCCAGGTAAGCGTCGGCTAGCTCGTAAAAGTCCTGCTCTGTGATCAGCACCGAGCTGCCCACAAAGTAGGTGTTAAGAAAGTCCTGCAGGGTACATAGAAGACGATGTGCCGCATGTTCTGCAGGTGACAGTACGATGTCAGCGAGCATGCAAGCGGCCGGTGGTTGCGCCCCATTGCCAGGCAGAAGACGCCCGCAAAACATACGATTTGGCGATCTGTCTATTCTGCGGAAGTGGCAACATTGTCAGTGTGGGCATATGCTGCAGGACCAAGCTGATATGTGGAGTCGCTCTATCAGCCCCACCTCCAAGCATGAGTAGTTGTGCCTTGCAGCCTTAGCGGCTGCCAGGTCTGGCCAGGGTAGGGTCACTCCATTTCGCTGGGCCAGCTGCAGGGCATGGGCAGCAGGAGCATGAGAGACAGCTAGGCTGTCGGGGAGGCTCTCTGACTTGCAGAGATAGCCTGGTTCAGTCGGTGCAAGGCAAAGTTCGCCTTCAAGCGCCACTATGCCATGTACCTACTTGGCCACAGTGGCAACCAGGGCTGAAACGAGGCACAGTTTCCAACCGTGCCTCAGCAAGTCGATGAGCAGTGGATGCTGGAGCTTACCTTCCACATCAACTCTGCCTCGAGCGTCCCTTCCACATGAGCATGCAGCTCTGCCTTTGGAAGCAGGGATATCAGGGAGTCCAAGGGCTGCGAGGGGTTGGGGTACTGCACCATCTCGTCCGCTGGCCTGCATAGGATTTGGAGTTACAGGAATGGCCTGCTAGACATGGAGTGGAAGTTACATTTTGGCGGGCTACGACCAAACCGACGGAGGGCACACCATACACGGCCCGCGGCGGCCCAGTTACGCCCGGCTACCAGTTGCCGCCCACTGGAGCAAAAACAAAGAGAGAAACCGCCTTCAAATGTGAACAAAGCGACATCCCTGCATGGTGTTCTAACAAGGGCATGGCAAGGGACATGAACTGCTCGGCAAGCACGTATTGCTAAAGCCAGGGCCAAAGCTTACCACTTATTTTCCTGAAAGGAATCGATTTGACAGATATGGGAGCGTATTTGCATGCCCTAGGATGAGGTGGCGGTGACTCATTGGGCGGGGGCGGGGTTTGCAACCCAATTGGGGACATGCTGGGGACAGGAGAAGGCAGACTTTGAGCATACAAGGCACCTCGCGGTACTGTCGACCACCTGATCCAAGGTGGACTGCGCTTGTCTCGTCGCTTACAGACCTGTCTACCTAGACACGCCTTTGCTCAACGCCAACCTCATGAGCTTCTACCCCTCTCGTGTCTCTCCACACCGGGTACTCGGATCAGCAACTTCTTCTGCACCACTCGGCGGTCCCAGTGGTGCTGTCAGAAGTTCCCATCCCTGCAGCCAGCAGTCTCTAGCAAGCTCAAGAGCTCATCCATCCTGGCAGACTTGCAGCACAAGTCGTGACCTAGACCCTGCTGGGCCCGGCTTCCCCAGCTGCAGTGCAAAAGCCAAACGCACTTTTCAATTGCCAATCAGCCTGCAGCAGCTTGCCGTCCCCCGCCCGGCAGTGCTGCACAGCCGCCTATGCCCAGCAGCAAAACCCCAGTGTCAGTCCAGCTACAGTAATACAAGTGCCGCCACCACCCGCTTTTCAGGGCTTCACCCACCTGGTATTCAACGCAGAGCAGCCAACAAATGTACTGTCCTTCACACAAGTGGGGTGCGTAGCCACCTGCTGCAGCATGGGAGAGCGCTGGCGTCGAGTGGGAGGTCAGGTGGCTTGCCACTGAGGGATGTGCTCTCATGGAAGTACCTCATAAGAACCTTCGGGTGCAGAGCCAACCGGAACGCAAGCTCCAAGCCATCGTCACAGGTGCTATGCGTCCAGCGAACTGGAGTTTTCGTCGTATTATGTTGCGTGCTGCTGCTCGCTGTACTGCCCACGCTTACCTATTGCAGGCTGACTTCCCCAATGAGCAGAAGAATATTTCCAGCCCTCGCCATATGCGGCGGCCCGGTGCTCACCTAACTGTTATGTATGGCCTGTGCACAACATGATCGTGCCTAAGCTTTGACATGCGTGGAGATTTGAGATCAGCCTCTAGGTCCCCCACCCGAAATCCAGACTGAACTGCACAAGGCCACGTCTCACGGCTCTCCTGTATCAGTTTCTACACCTTTTTGCTCCCCGCTTCTCAGGCCGCTCAAGCCACTTGCAAGGGAGGTGCCACCCGAGTCTGGGACAGAACGGCTGCAAAGTGGGGCCTTACGGACACCATTTCCACTGCGACAGGGTCGATTCCTGTGGCAGGTTGCCGTGCCCAGCACTATGTAACTCAGTCCTGATAAACTGGAGGCTGATCTTAAACCTTGCCATGCCAACTTGTTTGCATACAGAAGTCACACCAATGCTTGCAGACCAGACCAGGCAGCAAGAAAGGTGAACTGCACTGCAACAGTACTGGTGCCGTCCAGTGCAGTTCACCCAGGGGCTACCTCCTCGCTGTTCACATTGCCTGCCACTTTTTGCCTAGTACCGGTGCAGTGACTTCCAATGTTGTCCCAGCCCTGGTGACCCAAACACCCCCACGGGTGCTAGGTATTGTATATGATATACCTGCTTACTTTACCTTACCGCATGCCTTACTGGCAAACTGAAGAAGAGTAAAAGCAAGAGGGCCTTTCCTTTGTGCCCCATCGCCCCTTCCTACCACGGAAGCCTGAAAGGGGGGCAGGTACTGCTGGTCGGTCCCTTTTCTCGTCGCAATCCCGCCCCATCTAAGCTCGCACATTGTTCTCCCTCTCACAATCAATACCAGCCCGATCTGATCCAGGGATCCCTACGCGTAGCCCATTCACAAGCGCGTGTCGGCATCGGTCTTTAAGCCCCGACACCCCTCAGGATTCACAAGACACTCATGTATACACCCCATCATCAATCAACGCACGCCATGGCTCAGGTGCAACCTGTAGGCAACCCCGCCCTTGCAGCGGCATCAGACGGCCTGGCGTACGGCACACCGCAGAACTCATCAGGCTCGTTCCATTCGCTCAAGCCTCGCCCTTGTGGCCAGCCAATCGCCGGGCCCCAGGTTTGCATAGCGCCAGGGCCACCTAGCTCTGCTAGCACACCTCAGCAGCAGCAGGCACACCAGCAGGGGCCGCTGGGTGCTGCGTACGCTGCTGCGAGCCCGTCCTCAGCACTGCTGAACTTCTCGCCGGCCAGCAGCGGGGCACCAACAGGGCCCTGCACCCCAGAACATTCGGCTGCCAGCCTCCGCTTGTCCACTACTCCAGAGCCCTCAAGTGAGCGCTCGCAGTCGTATGCTTCACCAACAGGCTCCCTTGCACCATCGTCTGGTGGCAGCTTCTCCTCCACAGCAAACCAGTCAGGCTACAACCTCTCGCCCATGCCAGCCGGGAGCCGCTTCCCTTCAGTCACCGGCGGCAGCGGCACCAGGGTCTCTCCAAACCCTGGTGCCACACTGAGCGGCAATACACTCCAGCCATTGCCCAGCCCCTTCAGCGGTGGCAACCCCAGCAGCGTGGGGCAGCTTGGCCACATAGTGCTACCGACAGCCAGCCAGCCAGTCCAGCAGCAGCACAGCCCCATGCCAAGCCCCGCAGCAAGCGCCACAGCCACATTGTCACAAACCTCGGCAGCTGCCAGCTTTAA
Organism: Parachlorella kessleri; assembly: GCA_001598975.1. NCBI lineage: Eukaryota > Viridiplantae > Chlorophyta > Trebouxiophyceae > Chlorellales > Chlorellaceae > Parachlorella > Parachlorella kessleri. The sequence continues at coordinate 18,576 of BBXU01002768.1, forward strand.
TATTCGCCCCCAGCCTGCGGCCTCACTACCGGCCCTGAAGCCAGCCAACCCCAGCCCCGTTAGCGCCTACCCCTCAAACCCCGTCTTCGTTGGCCCCGCAACTGGCCCGGCTGCCCAGCCTGCCCCCATTTCCTTCCGCCCGGTGGGGCTGACGCCCAGCCCTGCGCCTGTGACGCTGTCCACAACTGGACAGCAGCAGCAGCAGCAGTATCCCCAGCCAGGAGGCCAGCAGCACTATGTGGGCTTGCCACGCCCCTCCCCCACGCCTGAGCAGCACCAGCCGCAGCGCGTGGTGGGGGCTAGCAGCCAGCCGCAGCTGCAGCCCCGTTCTATGCTGGGGCACCCTGTCACCATGCCGGTGCAGCCGGCCGGGGAGAGCGCCTATCCTCCGGGGGCTGCCAGCATTGGCGGCTCTGGGTTGGGCTATGGCCACCAAGGTAGGTGCTGACAGGCTACTTGTGACCACCTGGGTTTTGTAAGAATTGATCCTGCAGAGAGCATGTCCTGCCCTGCTGGTAACACCCAGCTGGAAGGCAGCCACCTCCTTTCTAGTGGGCTGTCTGTGCTTGATGCCTTGCTTTGCTGCTTGCCTACGGTGCTTGCTGTTACATGCCCTTGCTTATTCCAAGGGTGCGACAAGACATGCCTACGATGTCCCTCGGTTGTTGCCTCCCTCTACTCCCTCCCCTTTGTGCAGGGCATTACCCCCCTGCTGCCTCAGGCCCCATCCCGGTGCAACCTGCAGCCTTTCCTCCCACCATGACTCACCCCCAGCACGTGGATCACACCCCCCAGCATGGACCCTGCTACCACACAAGTGAGTATCCCTCCCTGACGCTGGCCTCTTTGCTACCTATGCTGTCTCCTTGACAAGGGAGGTGGTGGATGGCAGCATGCCCACCCTCTGTGGTAGCTTGCCGATATCTTCATCTGCTTGCGTAAGGCAAGCAGGGCCAAGCTTGGGCCAAAACCAGCACCTGCGCTTTTGGTGTTCACACTTGCCAGCTCTCGGAGGGAGGCCCATCTCCACGCTTTGTGTGCCTTGAGGAGCTCCTCTGCACTGCTGGTATACTCAAACTCTTCGGCCGTCGGTCGAGCGTGGGCGCATCCGTTCTCCACCCCTCTGTGGCCCAGAAACAGTATGTGTGCGTCTGCCCGCGCTGCAGGCAAGCCGTGTCACCAGCATAACAACAAAGCGGCTAAGAAGGCGCTTGCTGGGCTTGGCACCCTCCTTGGGGCGTGCCTTGTTGGGATGTGCGAGGCCGCCTGCGACAATTAGGCTTCATGGCGGGAGCAGCATGGTGTGTGGTTTATGATGTGGGCCACTGGTTGGAGTGTATGATGAGCATTGTGATGAGCGGGTGCTGCTGGAGGGGCTGGGACCTACAGCAGTCCAGTGGCATGGAAGCTGGGCATGTCGGGACAGGGTGCAAGGACAGGTCTGCTGTGCTATGTTGTAAAGAAGATATGATGCACGTGACGAGAAGGAGTGAGGCAGCAGTGGGACGGGTCGTCTGTAATGGTCGGAACTATATGGTGCACCCACAGGGGGTGCATTTAGATGGCGCATGTCCTCACTCAACCACAGATCTGTGGTTGAGTGAGGACATGCGCCTTGCGCCCTGTGATTGTGCCAGCCGGAAGGCTGCATAGGTGAAGCATGGTGATTATAACTTCTTTTCCCCTAAATTTACATGTTTCATTTCTTGTTCCTCTGCAATCGTGCTGCACTTCCACTGCCGGTACCAGGTCTAGTGAGACCCCTTGAAAAAGTGAAAACATCCCTAAGTGTTTCAAGTGTACACTGTTGTTTACTGCCTCGGTGGTGATTTTCTGCCTCTGTGCTTGCAGCTTCTTTTCCCCCCTTGCCATGCCTGCTTCTTGACGCAGCTGGCACCCGCCACACTGCTGTCTGTCAGGTCAATGACCCCTTCCTGTCACTCGCATTTCCATTGTAAAAGGCCCTGCATGCCCCCACTAAGAAGGGTACTCAGAAGGAGATGAATCGCGTTCTCGAACATTACTTTGGGCTCCCTTCCCTGATACATCACAGCTACTACTTCCTCTTGCACACTGCCGGCCACAAAACACACTGGCATTCAGCCCTGTCAGTAGATTTCGTCCTTGTCTCTCTGTTCGCACTCCCTGCCACCGTACCAACAACAGGGCATTAGACAGTAGGTCGACCAAAGGTCGTCGGCAAGAGTAGTTGCAAGGGTATGTTGGATGTTGCTGTGGCAAAGGTGCGCCGAGAGCGGCAAATCTCGAGAAACATATCCAAGCGGAAGGTAATCCCAGCTTATAACTAAAAGCATTGGCAATTCTAGGCAGTAATCTTATCCCTAATGATGCAAACTGATCGACTAGGCCCCTCGCCCAGCGGCTGCCTACCCGGCGCTTGGAGCAGCGGCTCCAAAGGTGCCTCCCATCCACCAGCCCTCAAGCTGGCCTCCGCTGCCTCCGCAGCCGCTGCAAGCCCCTTGCTCTGCTTTAGCTGCTCTTGCTGCACCTCAGCTTCCAGATGCACCACCTGCTGCTTCAGCTGTGCCACCTTGGAAACCAGCCTCCCTCTCCCGCTAGCGGCCTTGCCAGGCCCTGCTTTGTGTCCTGCTGGCGCAGCTTCTGCTGCTGCTTGCTTAGGATTTCCCACTTGTGGACAAGCTAGGATCCGTAGGACTCAGCTTGACTTAGACTGGGCTGGGTGCTGCTGGCTTTTCACGCTGTGCCGCTGGGGACTTGGATGCTGGCACTGAATCGTGCGGGCCATCCCCAACGTCTGCAATACAAGCAATGCTGTCATAACAGGCCAGGTGTTCCACAAGAGGCAAGCTGACAAATATCATGTTGTAACCAGACCCAGCCAAAGCAGACTCACAGCCAGGCCACACTGTTTATTTTGCATTACAATCACACCAATCCACAGGAGGCACAAGGACACTTACCAAAGTCTTCATCCGTTCCCTGCTCATGTGCATGCTTTGCTACTACTGCTGCTATTCCTGCTGCTCTTGCTCCGGCAATGGCAGCTGCCATGGCTGGTTCGAGCCTGCTTGATCCCTGCTGGGCTTATGGCGGCGCAGTGGTTCCTTGGGGGCAGGGCCAGCGCTGGCCAGCAGGGCCTCCACCTCTGTTAAAGGCGCCGCACGCTCTCGCTTTTCCCCTGTTTTGGAAAGCTGCTGAACTACTGCCTGCCCACCTCCTGTGCGGGCTGCCAGGTTCCGCTTCTCTCGAGTGATGCAGGTCTGGTGAGCCCTAGGGCAGCTGTCGTCTGCCTTGTCAAAGCGCTGTTGAGGATCCCAGCGTCGTGTGTTATGTGAAATGCCAGCTTTGTTGCATAACACACAGTGGTACTTGGCACTGGGCATACTCTGCAGACATGTATACGTGTAGGCGCTTATAGCCATGTGGGCGCTGTTAGCCTGTGCAGGGTCAGCATACTGCGGTCAGTGCTCACGGGTAGCAGTGCTCAGAGGCAGCAGGGAGTGCTCAGAACATACAAGGGCTACCTCTATACTAAGGGTACAAGTACTACAAAATATAAGTTTCCGTTCCTTGTCGCTGGATCGCTGGCTACCTTCCACCGCTGCGAAGCATATACTGTTCCTTAGCTTATTTTGGATTGATGAAGCCGTCCACGGAAAAAAACGCTGCACAATGCATGCTCTGTACAAACTTGTGGGGTGTTCACAGCGCGTGCATAAGGAGCTCAAGTTTATGCCTAGGCCTGTTTGGAGTTGCTCTGTTCAATGTTTGAACAGGGATCCTTCCAAACGAGAATGGATCAACTTCCCTAGCATCCGCACCCCCCTGGCTGCTGATCGATCTGTATTTCGACTCGTGGAGGCCACCACGGTAGGCAATCAGCCAAGCACAGCGATAACATCAGCAGTGGCTTGGTTGATCTCGGAAAGAGACCTAATAAGACTCAACTCGGGCAAGACCCAGAGCAACCCAGTCTGCAACGCCAGTACCATTCCCCACGGCCTCTTAGTTCGCACCTACCTGCCATCGTTGACAGTTGCACAAAGCGCAAATAGCAGCGGCGTAGACAACCAAGCGCGTGGGTCTCCACCTCCAACTTGCCGCCGCGCTTGTACGCGCTGCCCTGGATCAGATCTTGCTGTCCGGTTAAAAGGCCCGATATGGTTAGCTTTAAGTCCGACACATCTTTCTAAACAAAACTGTCCCCCTCTGGTGTCGGAGGCTGACAGCGCGTGAGGTCTGCTCACCGACAGAGCTCCCCAAGCCTTGGCACAGCCTTGTAACTGCAGTGCATACCTGTACCGGACGAGATGAGCTACTACCCCACCCTCCACCCTCAGCCTGAGCAGCAAGGACCGTACCCGCCTGTCGGCGCTCAGTCAGTGCATTGCTCGGGCCTGTATCCCCAGACACCCTGCCAGCAGTACTGCCTGCCCAGCTCACCCTACATGAGCTCCACTCCCTCCCTTGTCCCAGCGTGTGCCAGTAGTGGGGCTCCCTTTCCCACCGGGCCAACCTATCCCGGCTGCTACGGCGGTCAAGCCTACCATCCTGCCAACAATGGCTGCTACGGCGGTCTGCCTATAGCTGGCGGGCAAACCATGACCCCACAGCCACCGCCACTGTGTGGACCAAGCTACAGTGGCCTGAGCGCTGCCAGCTCATACCCAGCTTTGCACACTTCCACCTCTGGCTACTCGTCGTGTGGCAGCCAGCAGATGTACAGCAGCAGCAGCTGCCCTGCCTCAGGTGAGCTGCCTGGCTAGACACAAGAGGGGTGGCGGAGAGCTAGGTCCATGACAGCAGCTTTGCATAGCACATGCTTGTGGAGACTTGTGTGCGCTGTTGTACGGGGGCGCCCTACCGCATTCTGACAGGCAGTAGAAGGCAGCGGCACTATGAAGTTGCTTGATGCAAGGAATGGCCCCTATGACATACTGTTGCTCGCTTGCAGCAGGCTGTCACTGTCGCGTGCTTGCCTGTGTTCACCAACTTAAGGGCTGATACCGTAGGTAATTTGGAGGTGATCGTTGTCGCCACCCTGTGGTTGTCCTGGGCCAATGCTGTATGGTTAATCACCACGTCGAGGCCTGTCGAGGCTGGGGAGGACTGTATTCTAATTGCCGCCAGCAACTCCCAACCCCTCAACCCAAAACCTTCATGCCGGCTCCACTGTCACTGTCGCAGGGTTCCCTGCTCCTGCCATGCCACACATGCAAGTGGCAGCCTCCCATGGGCCACAGCCGTTTGACTCCTGCTATGGTGGCAACAGCAGCTGCACCCCTTATTACGCTCCAGCGACTGTTCCTGCCCCTGGCTGCCACAGCCAGCAGGTCATATATGTTGTAGGTGAGCACTCCTTGGGGGATCCTTTGGGGATTCTCTGGTTTTCACCCATGTCCTGGGTGGCGACCAAGTAGGGTCAGAGCTTGTGTTGCCCTGCTTGCCTCCCTTGGAAGGAATCCCTTGAAGCCTGGCATAGATTGTACCCAGCTTGACAGAAGGAACGACCCATGGTGAGTATCAACGTCATTTGACAGGGATCATCCGTCTGTAGCGAGAGCAGGGTGAGAACCTGGGGGTGCGTGCAGCCCGGTGGCTCCCAGGCACGCTACCTATATAACCCACTTACAAAGCAGGACCAAAGTAGTGCAATATGCAGGAAGCCTTCCACAACAACGCTTTGATGTTATCATGAGCAAGTGCTACTGGCTGCAGTTGATGCAACTTGGGCACTGGCAGCCAATGACAGCTGTAGTGGCTATTTTTGAAAAAAAGTAGCACTCTTACCTTGAGGAGCCCTGGTGACTTCTCCTGCTTGCTCACCGCCTGCAGAAGGAGACCCATGCTATCACCAAGACAACCAGACCTCCGCAACTGTGACCTTGGGCGCAATCACAGGAGCTGTGTTTGCGGGGATCATCCTTGACGGGGACGATTGTAATTGAGGGCTGTTTCTCGACACAACCATCTGGCAAGCAATTGACAAGGCCTGCATTGCAGCAAGCAGTGGCTTTGGTACTCGAATGCGGCTATGGGTGCGGGCGACGCCAGCTGGACAATGCCTTGTTGCCTAAGTGAATGGTGACAGGCAAAGTCAGGACGGGGGAAGAGGGGGGGGGGTCACTGTACATACTATATGTACCCTTTCTGCGAAAACGCCATGCTCGAATTGTGGCTGGCAGTGGCATCAGTGCTTTGACTGGTAGGGGTGGTCAGTAGTGAGAACAATGAGATAGGTGCGGAATGTACTGGCAGGGCTGGATGTAGGTAGGCTCTTGGGTCTTGCCTGCGTTCATACTATGTTTCTGTGGGATACATGGCCCTTCTCCTGCTTCCGGTGATGACCGGTTGTTGAGCAATTAACCAGCTGGTTAAGTTGCAGCTAGCTGGCATTACTTTCAGCTGACGAAGATTTTAGTAAGAGGGGCTGGTCGTGCGAACAAATCTAAACTGTAGTGACAGCCCCTGAGGGGCCGGTGTACTTGTGCTCTGGGGCTTGCCTGACTGCGATGACATTGTACGAGGGCCAGGGTCGCAGCTGCAGGCAAGGTGACTGCCTTTAGTGTTTCTCTATGCCCGACCTTGGGGTCTCAGCTGCATTGCCAACTTTGCCAGTGGCTGCACTCCACTTGTGCGGAGTTTTCGTATGCATTGCGTGTTTGAGAATCCAGACTCCTGTTCCTGGTTATGCATATGATTCTAAGTTTCCCTATATATAGGAAATAGAGCAACCCCGGACCTAACTGGACAGGGCAGCCGGTGAGACCAAGCGAAAGTGCTTGGGTGTGCTAGGGTGGGTAAGCTTACCGCCGGTTGAGGTACCTCTAACTGGCACAAAGTACCTCTCGGGCCCTTTGTGACTGCATATCCACAGCAACACGCAACTAGCACTCACAGCAGCATGTGGATTCAAGCTGCGCTTCTCAACTCCCAAGGAGGTAATCATTCATTATACCAAGGCCCCAATCCATGTGACCACCTCACGCTGTGCGTTGTACTACTTTCTATCTATATGCAGCAGGCACTGCAGTAGTCAGTATCTAGCCCTGTCAGTCCAGCTCCACTCTCGTACCCTGTTCGCACTACCTGCCACCCATGCTACAAAGCACAGCTAGCCCTGTCAGCCCAGTATCCCTGTAACTTCTCTCTAATCGCATTACCTGCCACCCTTAATAAGTACAGTAGCAGCACACAAGCTTACAAGAGGAGCAACACAAGGCCCGAGCCCCCCGGTACACAACTCCAGGACACCAACCCACGCATGCCTCAGCGCTCAAGCTCTAAGCTATACTGGCTTGTAAAGCGAGGTATCCTACCCAAGGCGAGCCACCTCAGACTGCCAGCTGCCATCCAACGACTCATCCAGCTGCCATCCAACCACTCATCCAGCTGCCAGCCTCCAACGACTCATCCAGCTGCCAGCCTCCAACGACTCATCCAGCTGCCAGCCTCCAAGCTGCTGCCAGACACTGCTTTCCAGGAGGTGAGTCCTGCCAGTCAGACGCGGCGCGTCACACTGCCATCTGCATCTTGATGGCTTTGTGTGGCTGGTAGCCTATGAGCTCAAAGTCGTCAAACACAAAGCTGTCAATGTCCTTCTTGGCGGGGTTGATGCGCAGCTTCTGCAGAAGCGGCAACGGGGATGCGGTATGGTATGGTAGGAGTGTTGGCCCGCTGTCGCATGTAGACAGCTACTGTGAGGGCAGGAGGTGAGCTGACCCAGTGGTCCATGAGTACTTGCTGGCAACGGTAGTGTCCCTCACAAGGCGGGACAAGGCGGTTCCCATGCCAGAGCAGATAGATTAGAGGACATTGCTTCGTAGCCTTAGGGTCCCGCACCCCCNCCC